>JASDQU010243271.1:75213-87770 GCA_032191745.1 Picea mariana | reverse complement strand
AAGTAGAGTTGTTCGCTGAGGTGAAGGCCGAGAAGGGAGACTGAGGGTTTGCTAGTGTGTAACCATTTGCAAAGCCTGATAGCCCCGAGTGAAGGTAATTCCTTTGTTGAGCCGCGAGTTGAACCCAAGTGCAAGAAAAGAGAGGAACCCGCCCACAGAAAAGGAAAGATGAGGGTTCTGTTCACGTGCAGGAAAAGAGAGAGCTGCTCAAGCCGCTCACAGAGGGTATTTCCACCCGTTTTTCTGCCCAGGGTCGCTATTCACAGGAAGAGGCGATTGGTGAATAAAGACGACTTAAACCAAGCAGAGAAAACCGAGGAGAGCCGTTAGTTGCTCTGGTCGCATGAACGGAAGGGGAACAAATCTGTTTCACTGCAAGGAAAGAAGAGCTCTCTGTCGTCCGAGTTTTTTATTTGGTGGAAGAGAGCCACTGAGGAGACCAATGGCTGTGAAAACCCCTGCAAAAGAGCAGCTTCGAATCTGGTGGAGGTACCGGTTTTTTCTTTGGGTTCATAATTAATTAAAAAGGAAAGTTTGTTTGTTGGGGAAAAAAATGTTAAAGTCCTCTCTTGGTTTTGCGGAAATAATGAATTAGAAAAAATAAATAAATATATATATATATATATAAGTTTTAAGAGGGTGAGGTAATAATTAAAAAAAAAAAAATTATCTGAAGAGAGCTTGTGTAAAGAATTAATGGCGAAAATGACGAATGTTAAATTCAAGGTTGAGAAATTTAATGGTAAAAATAATTTCGAATTGTGGAAACCTAAAATGCGAGATTTGTTAGTACAACCAGGGTCGCATAAGGCATTAACTGGCAAGAGGAAAAAACCCGCATCTATGACCAATAAAGAGTGGGGAGACCTGGATGCCAGAGCCCTTAGCACAATTTGGTTATGTCTTGCCGATGATGTCTTGTTTAACATTATTGAAGAAGAAACGACAACAGGCTTATGGAGCAGAATGGAAAGCCTTTATATGACGAAGTCCTTGACGAATCGGATTTACTTGAAAAGGCAGCTAATAGTTTAAAAATCAGAGAAGGTACGAAAATCACAAATCATTTGAATGTGTTTAATATTCTTATATGTCAGTTGAATAGTATGGATGTTAAACCCGATGACGAAGATAAAGCAGTAACACCCATATGTTCATTGCCTGAATCTTGGGATCATCTAGTTACTTCCATTAGCTTTAGTACAACTGAGACTCTTGAATTTGATATTGTTGTTAGAGCTCTATTGTCTAAGGAGGTGCAAAGAAAGTCAAGTATTGAAACCTCCACACCAAAAGCATTGGTGGCAAATCTGGTTGAATCAGGTCCACGTATGATTGATGAAGTCTTGTTTATTAGTAATGTCTCTGAATATTATGAATAATGGCTTTTAGACTCTGGTGCTTCACACCATATTTGCCCACATAGAAATTGGTTTACTTCTTATCAAGAAATTGATGGTGAAGTTGTTCTTATGGGTAATAATAATTCGTGTAAGACTGTCGAGGTAGGAAGTGTCAAAATCAAAATGTTTGATGGGATGATCAGGACGTTAATAGATGTTAGACATGTGTCTGAACTAAAAAATAATTTAATTTCTCTAGGAGTGTTGGATTCTAGTGGTCATAAGTTTACAAGGCAAGGTGGAGAACTGCAAGTATTCAAGGGCAGTTTGATGGTCATGAAGGCAACGAAGATTGGAAATTTGTATAAGCTAGAAGAAAAAACTGAAACAAGTGAAGTAGTTGTGGTATCTAAGAAAGCAAGTGCACCTACTTGTTTATGGCATTAGTGACTAGGCCATATAAACGAGAAATAGTTGGGGTTGCAAGTACTGGTAAGCTGTAAGTTATTTTCAGACTTTCAACCTTTGAATTTCTGCGAGTTTTATATCTTTGCTAGTTACAGTGGAGATTGTGGGATCCTACTACCCACAAAATCATCACTAGCAGAGATATGTACCTGGAACAATCAATAGTTGTTCAGGATTGCAAAGGGAGATTTGTTTGCAAACTCAGAGATTCAATATATGGCCTAAAGGTGTACCCAGGCAATTGTACAAGATGTTAGATCTTTTCATGGTGAGCCAAAATTTCTTAAGAAGTGAATATAACCATTGTGTTTATTTTGAAAGTTTGGAGAATGGTACATTCATTTTCTTAGTATTACATGTTGACGATATGCTTGTTGTAAGCCAAAGCATGTTTAAGATTAGCAAGTTAGAGGCTCAATTGGCCAGAATGCTTCAGATGAAGGATCTACGAGCAACAAAACAAATCTTGGGCATAGGAGTACACAGAGACGAAAAAAATGGCAAGCTGTGGTTATCACAACAAAAGTCTATGGAGAAAATACTAATGTGGTTCAATATGAATATAGTGAAACTAGTAAACATTTTTAATTTCTTGAAACCCAACAATCAAAAATTTTATGCCAATAATTTAACAACTCGGAATTTAATCTACTGTTGATAAAAGTTCTGTAAACTATGCAAAATATTTATAGCCGAGTTTTAACCAGTAAAAATGCATAGTGAAATCATAACATCACACACATTTGAACACATATATTTATGGGCAATGCCCCTGGAAAAACCTTGAAGGGAAAACCAGCAAATGACAGGATTTTATTGGCTTTGGAGGAAGAAAATAATTACAATAGCTAATTCAGAAATTTCTTACAGCCCAACAAACTCGACATGTACAGCCCTATTTTTCCGACCCTGCTTTTCCGACTCGTCTGCTTTTTCGGCCTTGCAAAATCTTTCCTCCATCTACAAATTAGCCCTCTTCCTCAACCAAATCACTCTCTTCAACTCTCAGCTCTATGTGTGCCTCTCACTCTCCTTAGATTTGCTTTTATAATCTCTTAATGACCAAATCCCTAACCCTAATATCTCATCGGTCAAGATTAGATCTTGTCTTCCCAAGATCAACAGTTGTGATTTAATCTCTCGTTGAGATGACTTAAATCACTTAAGTCACTCAACTTTATAAAAAAGTCACTTTAGTCATTAAATAAAAGCCACTAGAGAGCATCGCTTGAACACCTCTGCGTGCTAGGCACTACCAATGCAGAAGTACTTATCCGAGCTACCCCAAAAACTAACACTACCTCTTGGAGAGGAAGGTACTTCTGGAACCTCCACCTGGATCTATCTCCAACCCCATCATTCCATCTGTTGTTGTTGTTGCTCCCTCTGAACCAGAGAGTTTCCCTGCCACCTACACTGGAACCTGTGTTGAAGACTTGTTCCTCCTCCCCATGCCCTTAGGAGTCTCCTCACGCTCCTGAGCATCCAAATGTGTCATATCATATCGACTAAGACTCCTGAAAGTACTGGAAGTAGCATCACAACCACCTGTCACTGAAACTGATCCTAAATCCAAGATCCCCTTGGACTCACACAGTTGTCCCAGCAACCTGTATAACCTCCCCAGTTTGACACCAAGCACTATTGTTGCATCCAGGGTAGCTCCCTCTGGATATATGAACACGTGTCCATGCTCGAACACAACTCCATATCCCTCATCCTCCAAAGTTGATACTAAGAGCAAGCTTACTTTCAACTCTGAAACAAACAACACTTTTGCCACCTCCAGAAATCCTCCTGACTCTAGTTAGAATCTCACACATCCAACCCCCTTCACTGCATGCATGGTACTAGTCCCACAATCCACATGAAACACTAAAGAACATTGACCTCATTCCAGTCATATGACGAGATGAGCCACTGTCCAAAATCCAAGCTCCAATATTCCCAAACTCTGCACTACCACTGCATGAAAGACAAGACACAAGAGAAAATTCCTTCTCGAACTTCTCAGCAAAATCATCGATCTCAATTATGTCGATGCTACTATATGTGTCTCCTTCTTGCTCTTCTTCTTTGTTTGGACATTGGCTTCCATAGTGGTCAGTCTTATGACATGCAAAGCATTTCACTTTGTTCATTTCCTTCTTTCCATCTCCCCTACCCTTCTTTGCATGAAGAGCAGCATTCTCCTCATCTTCATCACCCTTAGCTTGACAACCTTGAAGAGCCTCCTCCCGAGTCTCCTCCTGAGAGAAATCATCCCACAAGCTCTGCTAGTTAGGGAGATGTTCTCATGCCACAACTCCCTTCACGAACAAAGCCCACTTCTCTAAAAACCCATTCAAAGTTGTCCTTGGAAGTTCATCATCTTTGACTACCTCTCCAACACCATTAACTCATCACGAACCTGTTATATCCTAGTGAGATACGATGCCATTGTGTCAGTCTTGGACAATCTTGGTGCTCTTGAGTTTCTCCCTCATCACCATCTTCATGTTTTGGTTTCCACTATGATAAAGCTTTGTCAGAGCCTCCCACATCTCATAAGGCATTTTTCTTTCCGAACACATGGGGTATGATATGGTCCTTCACGACATCCAAGAGCATCCTTTTGGCTTTCACATTTTTCTTATTGTAGGCCGCCAAAAGCACTGTATCTATGGGAACAACCTGGGTTTTCTCCACAATGTCCCAGATTTCATTTTCCACCAACAACAACACAATCTACTCTTTCCAAGGGCTAAAATTCGTAGCCTCGCCCAGCCTCTCCTCAAACCTCAATCTGATAGCCATTCTTTCGTCCAACTCACCAACAATACTTTTCCCTTCCTTTTTCTGAGCAAAACCCCTGCAATCCCTGCAAATCCTTGTGCCAAGGTCCTCAGTGCCACTCTTCAAAGTCCTGCTGTGATACCATGTTAATTTCTTGAAACTCAGCAATCAGAAATTTTATGCCAATAATTTAACAATTCATAATTTAATCTACTGCTAATATAAATTATGTAAACCAAGCAAAAAATTTACAACTAAGTTTTAACCATTAAAAATGAACAGTAGAATCATAAACATCACACACATTTGAACTCAGATATTTATGGGCAATGCCCCTAAAAAAACCTGAAAGAGAAAACCAGTAAATGAGAGGTTTTTATTGGCTTCAAAGGAAGAAAACAATTACAACGACTAATTCAAAAATTTCTTACAGCCCAGCAAACTCAACATGTACAACCCTACTTTTTCGGCCCAACTTTTTCGGCCCAAATTCGTCCTCTTCCTCAACCAAATCGCCCTCTTCCTCTCTCAGCTCAATGTGTGCCTCACTCTCCTTAGATCTACTTTAATAATCTCTTAATGACCAAATCCCTAAACCATAAGATCTCGAAGATCAAGATTAGATCTTGCCTTCCCAAGATCGACAATTGTGACTTAATCTCTCGTTGAGATGACTTAAATCACTTAAGTCGCTCAACTTTATAAGAGTGACTTTAGTCATAAAATAAAAGTCACTTTAACTTTATAAATGCAACTATAAAGTTAAATATCTAAAGAACGTCGCTCGAACACCTCCGCAAGCTAGGCACTTGCCAATGCAGAAGTACATGTCCGATCTACCCCAAAAACTAACAAACATCTCTTTAGTTTTCCATTGTAAGCTTTCTTCAAGTTTATGTCCTGGTAGTAAGGAATAAAAGGTTATGTCTCGCATACCACATGCTAATATAGTAGGAAGATTGATATTTACAATGGAATGTTCAAATATTTCATATGCAGTTAGTGTTGTCAGTATACACATAGCAAAACCAAATGAAGAGCATGGAAATGTGTGTGCTTTTGTATCTTAGAAGCACAGAAGCACAAGTATCACCTACAGTGGTTGCATGATTTAGTCTGTGGTTATGTTAATTCAAGAGACATGGACAAGAAGAGACTATAAGTTTTTGTAGCTCAGAGGCACTTCGACATTGGTGGAGCCCAGCATGCAAAAGTGGTCGAGCAAATGTCTCTCTCTAGTGACTTGACTTTATAAAGTGATTTTATAAAATTAAGTGGGGTCTTTTAATATTTAATGAGTAAACGTGACTTTATAAAGTTTGGGTCACTTAAGTGATTTAAGTGAACTCAATGAAAGATTAAGTCACGTCCGTTGATTTTGTGGAGCAGAATCTCAGCCATTGGGATCTAGGGTTAAGGTGGTTACTCATTAATGAGTAAATAAAAGGAGCTTTTGAGAGAGATGGGACACACTTTTCAAGAGATATTGAAAGGTAAAGTGACATGCATCCCAAGGAGAAAGATCAACATTTATGAACACTCTGTACAACATTTAAAGGATGGTCGTACATGCATTTATTGTTTTGGTCATACAGCAAGAGAAGGGGTACAAAAATCGAGGTTGTGTTAAGACACATATTTCTAGGCACATTTAATAGCTGAAAAATCTATACAAGGGCCATACTATACCTGCAACAGATCTAAGCAAAAAAATCGAGGTCATACTGCTGTGTTTTCTGTTGTACTCGATCGTATAGGCACAAAAAACAAGACAACAAGTTGGGCATGCAAATTGAAGTGGTGTTGGGCAAATTTGTGAGATAAGTACAGTGATATTTGCTGGAAAATTTATTGCTCTTGTAAACTCAGAAATTTTCTATCAGCTCTATAATAAAGAATCTCTCCTTGAAGGGCATTGCCCATAAATCTTTGTGCCAAATGTGTACTTGAAGCTTGTCTGTTGTTCATTTATTCCGCTGCTAAGTTTCAAATTGCTTAGTCATTTGTATTTCTTCTCGTAGTTCCAGTTCAATGCATGTGTTTACTTGCATTATTGGTGAATGACTATTGGAGGTTGAAATCTTATTATTGACTAAGTGTTTGACGAAAGTCACTGTAAATTTAACATGGTATCAGAGCTTGGGCTCTGAGGTTCAATGGACAGATTTTGGCACTTGGATAGCAGTGATTTGCAGGGGTTTTTGCTTGGAAGAAAGAAAAAAGGGTCTTTGTCAATTGGACAAGGATGACTTCCAGTCTCAAGTACGAGGATAGATTGGAGGGGATCTCCAACTACCTACAGTGGAAGGTAAGGATTTCAGTTGTTTTCAAGGAGAACAAGTAGTGCGCATTTGTGAATACCATGGTGACACTGCCTTCATCAAATCCCATTGCCCTAGACCTCCATGAGGTGAAGAAAGCAAGGGCACAGAGGATAATCCTGGATGGACTGAAAGACCACCTGATCCCACATTTGGCTGAGAAGCTAACAACCAAGGAGATGTGGGATGCATAGATAAACTTGTACAAGAACAAGAACAGGAAGATGGCCCCAAGGGACAAGCTACACAACATTTGGATGGCCAAGGGAGAGAGTGTAGCCTCCTACCTCACCAGGCATAGACAGGTGAAGGATGAGTTGGCAATTGTAGGGAAGATTATTCCAAACTTAGAGTTGGTGTGCATAGAGCCCTAAGGGGCTTCACCAAAGAGTGGGATGTTTTCGTGAAGTGTGTGGTAAGGAGAGAAAAGCTCCCATATTGGAGCAAACTATGGGATGACTTTACTCAAGAGGAGATCTGGGAGAGATCTTAGAGTAGAGATCAAGAAAAGGCAAAGGGTGGTGCAAACAAGGAGAATGTTGCTCTTGTGGGAAAGAGCAAAGAAAAGAAGAAGGGCATGAGAAAAGTGAAATGCTTTGCATGTCATAAGACTAGCCACTACGCTAATCAATGTCCGAACAAGAAGAGCAAGAAGGATCCAAAGGTATCTGCATCAGTTGAGACTGTCGAGTTCACTGAGAAGTTCGAGAAGGAATTTTCTCTGATAACTTGTCTTTCAGGCAGTAGTTGTCTAGTGTGCGAGGACATTGAAGCATGGTTTGTGGACAGTGGTGCATCTCGACATATGACAGGAATGAGGTCGGTGTTCCTCAGTTTTTCAGAGATAGACTCAAATTGTTATGTGGGTTGTGGGGCTAGCACCAAACATTCAGTAAAGGGGGTTGGATGTGTGAGATTCCAGCTAGAGTCAGGAGGACCTCTGGAGGTGACTGAGGTGTTATTTGTTCCAGAGTTGCCAGTAAATTTGTTCTCAGTGTCAACTTTGGAAGTTGAGGGTTGTGGAGTTGTGTTCTTCTGTAAATAGGTGTTTCTCTATCCAAAGGGAGCTACTCCAAACATAGTTGTATTGCCCAGTCTCCAATATGAGAGGTTATACAAGTTGTTGGAACAACCTATGGTTGGATCCATTGGATTCTTGGATTCAAAGTCAATGTCAATACAAGAGACATGTGGTTGTGAGGCTTCTTCCAGTACAATTAGGAGACTTAACTAGTATGAGATGACAGTTGGATGGTCAAGAGAGTGAGGAGACTCCTAGGAGCATGCCTTGGGTGGACAGGTCTCCAGATCAGAGTTTAGTGTAGGTAGCAACAAGGGCTTCTAGTTCAAAGGGACCATAGGCTTCTAGTTCAAAGGGAGCGGCTATAGCAGCAGATGAGATGATGGGGTTAGAGACAAATCTCGATGGAGGTTCCAGARGTACCTCCCTCGCTAAAAGGGAGTGTTAGTTTTTGTAGCTCAGAGGTACTTCAGCATTGGCGGAGCTCAGCATGCAAAAGTGAGCTAGCAAATGTCTCTCTCTAGTGACTTGACTTTATAAAGTGATTTTATAAAGTTAAGTGGGGTCTTTTATTAKTTAATGAGTGAAAGTGACTTTATAAAGTTTGGCTCACTTAAGTGATTTAAGTGAACTCAATGAAAGATTAAGTCACGTTCATTGATCTTGTGGAGCAAGATTGAATCTCAACCATTGAGGTCTAGGGTTAGGGCAGTTACTCATTAATGAGTAAATAAAAGGAGCTTTTGAAAGAGATGGACACACTTTTCAAGAGAGATTGAGAGGAAAAGTGAAGAAGCACTTTTTCCAAGAGAAATAGAGCTGAAAGGAAAAGAGGAGCAACAAAGGAGGATTGGCACAAATCCCGACAGGGTAGCACACATCTCAAGGATGGTTGTACAGGCATTTATTGTTGGTCGTACAGCAAGAGAAAGGGTGCAAAAATCGAGGTTGTGTTAGACAAATTTCTTGGCACATTTAATTGTTGGAAAATTCATACAAGGGCCATATTGTTCCTACAGCTAATCTAGGCACAAAAATCAAGGTCGTATTGTTGTGTTTTCTATTGTACTGGGTCGTACAAAAACAAAAAACAAGACATGTTGGGCACCCAAATCAAGGTGGTGTTGGACAGATTTGTGTGATAAGTACAATTATATTTGTTGAAAATTTTATTTTTGTTGTAAACTCAGAAATTTCCTATGAGCTCTATTATAAGGAATCTCTCCTTGGTTGGTTTTCCCTTCAAGGTTTTGCCAGGGGCATTGCCCATAAACATATGTCAAATGTGTACTTGAATGCTTGTCTATTGTTCATTTATTCCACTGCTAAGTTTCAGATTGCTTAATCATTTGTATTTTTGCTCATAGTTCCAGTTGAATGCATGTGTTTACTTGCATTATTGGCGAATGACTATTGGAGGTTGAAAGCCACTGCAAATTTAACAAAGACCTACCTCAGGTTATGTCTCCCATGAATGCAAGGATCTATTGGGTAAGTTTGGACAAGTACAGGGTATGGTATTCTGTGGTGGTCGAAGCATTGTGCATTTGACTAATCGTTCAGCATGTCAAGATAGGTTATTGATGGAGGTGAAGTGGTCCATATTAAAGCAAGTTGTGCAAACATGTTCACAAAACCAGTATTGTTAGAGAAGTTGCGACAGAGTGTGGCTTCTTTTGGCTTGCAAAAGAGGTGATGAGTGGGCTTGGGCAAGGTATCAAGTAAATTGTTGTCAAGGTATCAGGTAAATCGTTAATTAAATGAATTAAATCTTCATAATGATAAAAAGAACATATGCAGCCGCATTTAGTTTTCCCCTTTTTAGGTCAAATGTCTAGGCTTTCACACCCTAATTATTGTTCAATTTTACCGGTTGCTCGGAAGGAGTTCTCCTTCACCTTGGTGTACTTTAGCAGATCCAAAACTACCTTGTATTTCTGTGCACCAATGTGGATGAAGCACATCTTTAGCATTTTATTTTAGAAGTGTTATTCAATTTAGAAAAGAACATGTTTTTCTGTACTTATAAGTTTTTCCATCTTGTTTACAGTGGGTTCTCCTTCACCTTGGTGCACTTTAGCAGATCCAAAACTACCTTATATTTCTGTGCACCAATGTGGATGAAGCACATCTTTAGCTTTTTCCTATCTTTAGCAGTTTATTTTAGAAGTGTTATTCAATTTAGAAAAGAACATGTTTTTCTGTACTTATAAGTTTTTCCATCTTGTTTACAGTGGGTGGATGGGTTATTTTTTTAAATCGTGGAGGCTATACATTTTTCTTAGTCAAATAAAAGGAAGTTGAGATAGAAGTGTGAGACACAATTCAGTTTTGCGCTGTTGCTTTGTAATACGTCTTTTGAGTTATAAAAATTGATAATAATAATAATCTATTTTTAAGGTCACGGCCAAGCCAGACACCAAATTGGTGTATGAGACCTCCTCCGCCCAACGATTTTACTGGTAAAGTCAATGAAGGTATACATACCCTACCCCCCTCTGGATTTGAACTTGTGACCTCTTAGGAGGAAACACRTGTTCTTAACCATTASGCCCACTCAGGCTGTAACAGAATGAGGTGAATCTGCTTCCTGTCATAGTTTCCAGTTTACTGTTTTATGCAGATTTTAGTAAATATAGTTTTTTGTTTTGAATTTCCAAAAGCACGCATCTCTCCAATCTCTAAAGCCTTTTGGGCATCACACCCACTAAAATTGTTCGACTGCACCCTCTCACAGGTGACAGCCCGCTCCATACACTGATCTTGGAAGATTGCAGGTAACGTGCCCTGATACCGCGTTAAATTTCACTACATGGTACACAWATCTACACTTACTATGAACAAAATCCTAGATCTATGAATCTGCAATCTTAAACCTCTCAAAACTGTGGACTATATGGACTCAAAATATGGACTAGAGAGTATTACCCTCTCGTTAATAGATCATGCATGCAGAACTAGAACTAAATTGAAGTTAGAACCATATGTTGAACTGAACAGGATGTTGATCTGAAGACTGACAAAGCAACACTCTATTTCACTGAAGGTGGCATGTGCATGCCTTTAACATGCATGTGCCCTCTACCAAACAACAGCCTATATCTCTATCTAACTATGCCCTCATTAAGCCTATTCATTACTATTTCAAATAGAAGTTGAAAGCACCCTTGTAACACACCCAACCCCTAAATCCCCTTTCTAGGGATGGGGCATCAAATTTTTGCTCGTTTAGATCATCTCAAATCATCTCCCCGAGGTCTTCATCCTCTTCTACACATCTGTAGCTTTCTAACGACCACCACCACGCTACAATTTGAGTTCTAGTTTGCAAGTTATTGCCTCCCGAAGTTGTTCAGACGTTATTAGTTGAGGTCTTCGATGTTCGACGTTGAACGCCCCTTTCCTTACAGCACACATACTCCCTGTAGTCTCGAAATCTCTCCATGTGGCCTTGGCCATTCGACATTCGGCGTTCTACGTTGAACGCCAACATTCGACGTTGAACATTCCTTTTTTGGCGTTTGGCGTTCGACGTTGAACATTCCTTTTTAGACATTCGACGTTGAACGTCCCTATTTCAACGTTCGACATTCTACATTGAACGTCAACATTCGACAATCGGCAATCGATGTTGAATGTCCCTCTACTATATTGCACCCTAAATCTTTCGAACTCCCGAAGTCCCAATCACATCACCAACCACATTGGCCAGGCAAGCATGAACCAGAGACTAACACGCAACAAGGGCCAGGGGTGACACATGTCCTTATTAGGGTGACACATGTCATGTCCTTATTAGGGTAAGAGGTCCATGAATCGTCCATATCTAGATGACACGTGGCACCTTAGTTGCGGGTCCACGTCACCCTGGATGACGTCAGTAAGCCACGTCAGCCCCAAACATACAGACTTCTAACTTTTTCAGATCTCACGATCGAGGTCTGTCCACGTAGATCTATAGATCCACGGCTCTCGTTACTTCACAACTCCAAGCCTCTCAAATCTAGCGCCATGTGCCCTCTACCTATCAACGGTGGAGATTCACTTTGTCGTTCGCGACTTCAGGAGTTTTCACACTTTGAAGACTCTTGACCAAGTTCCTTAAGAGTGTCGAGTCTCCAAACTACGAGATCTCCTGCCATGTGGACCAAACGGGTAATTGCCATAGATGACATGTGGCAAGGCAGAGAGGACACGTGGCCCCTTCGATGGGTGACACTGTCATGTGTTAATGGACATATAGGATCTGCGAAACACCCGAATCCAGGTGACACGTGGCACGTGGATCGTGGGTCCACATCACCCTGGATGACATCACTGTGTTACATCACTCCGGACTGATAACCTTCTAACATCCCTCAGATCTCACAATCGAGATCCGACCACGTAAATCTATAGATCTACGACTATTGTTACTTCGGGAATTTGACATTCGGGAGTTTTGCTATGCAAATGCCTCGTGACTCCCAGAGTTGGTCAACGTCGAACTGACCATAGTCTAAATCTAACGGTCAGGATCTATCCACGTAGACCCATAGATCTACGACTCTCGTGGCTTCGGGACTTCGACCCTTCAAGAGTTCCTCTTCCTGTTAACACAACGACTCGAAATTGTTGAAGTGCCACTAT
>JASDQU010243271.1:61865-75193 GCA_032191745.1 Picea mariana | reverse complement strand
GCCTCGTGACTCCCAGAGTTGGTCAACGTCGAACTGACCATAGTCTAAATCTAACGGTCAGGATCTATCCACGTAGACCCATAGATCTACGACTCTCGTGGCTTCGGGACTTCGACCCTTCAAGAGTTCCTCTTCCTGTTAACACAACGACTCGAAATTGTTGAAGTGCCACTATCTGAACCATGGGATCTGGCAACATGTATCCCTTTCGAAGGACGATCCCGATTCGCTTCGAACTTCAAGACTTCGAAGGATCTGTCTCCCTTACGAAGAATACACAAAGTTTGTCGAACTCACGAAGGCTAAAGGATTCAAGGGGGTTGATACCCGTGCTCCTCCAAATCCAACGATCATGACGGATCTTGGCTCCTCCCGAACGAATCTCGTCCGTTCATCTTCCAAATGAAAGGATCCTCCCTTTCGAAACTTAAGTCTCACTGTCCTTCCTGTGCTTCATCTGCTCTAAAGGACTTAGGCGCAGACGCACGCTTTGCACTCTTTCTCCTAAGCTTGAGACTTAAAAGAACCTCCCGCACACCCCTTGCGCTCGTTCACCAATCTCTGGCACTTAAGGGGTTCTCTATCTCTGCCCGCCTTGCAAAGACTCTGTGAATACATGCACTACCTCCCCTGAGCTCGACATACTCTTTTTTCCAGGAAATTCAAAACAGTTGGGAATGTTGACATGCATACGGGAAACTATGCCCAAGGTCGACAAACTTATAGTTCATTTGCCTAAACTTGAGCCACTACAAAACTCTAGCATTTACGTGTACAAACCATATAGTTCCTTACATGCTTAAATACACAATCAAGCAAAAGATAAGGGAACACAGTCTAACCATCAAGCAACACGCACATCCCTGAAACATTCACAGGAATCCAACTTTATTTTACAGTTACAGCTCAAATATATAGGGTATGAGAATACTTATATGTTTCATATTGTAGCCAACGAACTAACTGTGGGTGTGCGCCTTTCCACCCAACCATCGGCTCAGAGGCATTCACTCTTAACACTTTAGCCACCCACGTGCCAAGCAATGATATCACTAGGGAACTTTCACAATTTCTCAGGGATTCCTTCTCTGTCACAGTCTCTACGAGGTTTATCAGATGCCTCCTTAGCATCATGCTCGCAGTCTCCTACTCAATTCGCGCTCTTTTGTAAGTTCTCATAGATCTTTTCTCTTATTCTCTCCAGTAATCAAGACAACTTATCAAGCTTTCAGTTCCTCTTCTCAGCTGGAGAGCCTCACGCCCTCTCTCTTCCCGTGTATCTTCTCTTGTCTCTCCTCATCGATATTCTTCCTCGAGAAGGTTATGGACTTGTCATGTTCCTTCTGTCAAAAGGAAACTCGGATCAGACTGGGTCTACAAGACTATGGTACTTCGAGCTGATAGCCTCATGTCTTCTCAGCCAGACCATGCTTCCATTCATGGGGGCGATTGATTATCCAACCACTAGTCCTTCCTTAGTTAACTCATTCCTCTCCTTGGGATCCGGATGAGGCTTATTATCTCAAAGGGAATTCAGGTCATTTGAACGAATGAACCCTCTACACAGTTTCCTCACTCTTTCCTCTAGTGATATCATAGCCAGTATTTCAAGGATTTACCCCCACAGTCAGTGATTAGCAATTTAAATAACACATTTACATTGTTCCCATGCCATAGCATGGTGATCAATATTAATGATTAATTACAAGCTGGGGGAAACATGGATATTACAACTGTCTTTGTTGTGGTCTCTGCTACACCATCACTGGGCGAATCACTAGTTGAGCAACAGGTAATAATTCTAAATGGGACCCGTTTGTTTGGGGTGTTTGTGCTTGTGAGAAGCTTCGCACCTTTGAGAAGCTTTAGGATGATTTCATCCAAGAGGAGACAGGCTAGAAACAGTGTCATCCAAAGTCTAGGAGATCAGGAGCCTAGCCCTCATTGGCAAGATGAGAAGAGGATGTAAGAAAGGAGTCCCTCAAAGAGGTCACAAGGGAAAGAAGGAAGATTCAAGTTCGTTGAACTAGGGGAAGAAAGGCTTAAGTCATGTAAGTGTCTCAAGTGCCACAAGATGGGCCACTGTGCATATATTAGTGCTCTGAGAATAGAAAGGCTTAGGCTTCAGCGTCCATTGTTACGTGGGGACCATTCAACAGTTGGTCGTATTCCACAAACACTTCCACCTGCTCCTACTCCTCTTCTTCAAAGATCACAATAAAAGAAACTCAAAGTTTCTCGTGACAAGAGGAAAACTTAGAGCATAGTATTTAGTCCTTGCTATTGTATACTAGATCTCTTTCTTTTTCCTGTTTAGTAGTCTCTAAAACTTAGTACTTTATCTTGACTCTTTATCGACTGAATCTTACAACTCTTTGGAAATGAATATGATGCTCTAGAGTCTATTTCATTTTGTGGTTGACGTTGTTGTTACAATCTATTGATGAAAAATTTTATGATTAATGTTATGTGTGTACTAAATGGTTTAATGCTTTAATGATCATAAATGGTTAAGTCACGTAAAGTGTTTCAAGTGCCACAAGATGGGCCACTATACATATAAGTGTTATAGGAAGAGAAAGGCTACAGGCAAGCAACATCAGTAACCTGCAGCGAGCGCCAAAGTGGATGAGTTAGCATCCAAGCTTGATACAATGCTCCATGGTTTAGCAGCCTTTCTACTAACATCATCTCTAGTGTGAGGTGGTATGTGGATGATGGAACTTCTAAACACATGACCTTCAACAAGAAGGTTTTCAGCAGACTTCAAGGATAGGTAGCATACATTTTGGCTAAGCCTTTCTTAGTCTATAAAAGAAAGGCTGGGTAGGAGTGTGAGACAATTAACTTTTGAACCGTTACTTTGTAATGCATCATTTGAGTAATAGAGATTGATGTGTGATTGAGTGAGGTGAATCCACTAGCTGTTATAATTTCCAGTTTACTGTTTTAAATTTACACATATTTAACTTTTAAGTATATACAGTTTGCTGTTTTGAATTTCAATAACCATGCAGTGCCCGCCCTTGTGAATACACACAGTCCATATTTTTAGTCCAGACAGTCAGCAGTTTTGAGAGGTTTTAAATTTGCAAATTCGTAGATCTAGGGTTTTGTTCATAGTAAAGGCAGACCTGTGTACCATACAGTAAAATTTAACAATTATATCAATCTAGCAATAATCGCCATTGGTTGAAGCAGTATTTATTCCATTTATAAACCTGCCCCAAGTTAGTATTGCCTCCATTTATGTAAATCATGCATAACATGATTTAAATGTTCTTGAATTTAATATAGAGCTCAAATATTGTCAAAGAAAACTACTCGAGCATAATTTAAGTTCACTTCCAATCAGGGGAATTTTTGGAGTTCACTTCCAAGAGTCCTCCCACAGCACTCCCATCCAAAGTGCACTTCAAATGCAGTAGCAGGAAGGGTAAGAATGCTCCCATGCAACACTCTGCTAATGCACTCTTACAGCTTCTATATTAACGTTTCCTAACAAATACATGGTGGAGGTAGGGGATACTGCGTTCTTTATAATTCTTAAAAGATAATTTCAATTTTTTGGGTTTTTTTTTTTTTTTGGATTTTTTTTGTTCATTTCAAAATCTTTCTTAATTCCTGAACATTGTTTGGCAAAGCTCCTATAGCCCAAATCTTCTATTTTGGCATAATAAATATTTTTATCACACACATTACTTCTAATCTTAGCAATTCCAAATACCATGACATGTAATCTTGACAATTCCAAATATGTAACCTGGTTTAACATGTCGGGTTAGACCAACCTCTTTAATAACGTAAATTCAATTCATCTCCGAAAAAGCAATGTTACATAATGTGAAAACTATAGATTGGAGTAACGTCTTTGCAATAAAACACTCTTTCCAATTGAAATTAGCAAAGACTATAATCCTTTGAAATTAAAGTGCAGCAAGGAAATAAACTCACTCATGACATCATTAACACAAATAACTAAGTACAATGGACAAGACAAAAAACTTATGAAACAATTTCTTGGTTACTGATTTAAATCTGCTTCATAATTTTCAAATTTTCCATTATTGGTCACTTGTACTAATATTAAATAAATGGGAGAACAAAAGAAAGACAACAAGAAAAGAGAACAAATTTTCTACAAACTATCCTAGCTAATTATCACGTAACCTCCGGATATCACTCCCTTATGTTTACTAATTGACATATTCAAAATATATACTAGTATCTCTAGTTATTGCATAAAAGCTCCAGAAAGTACTCTGACAGCTAATTGATGTAAAACTTAAAGCATAGACCTAAGCTGTTCAATAGAATAAAGGGAAAAACATCAATCCCTGTGCTTTGGCATGCAGAATAGATTAATTTAAACTAACAGTTTGTCTCTGAAACCTACCCTTACACAGCCTGCTAAGAGTCTCTTAAAGGTGAAATAATAATAACAACTTTCAATAAAAATACACTGAAACTTTTCCCATCCTAGAGAGCCCCAAAATTATTTTACGGATTTTTCTGAAACATTCTGTAATTTTTGTGAGATGGGTTATTTAATTTATTTTTTCCAGATATATCAGCCAATATAAAGTTGTTGATAATGCAGGATGTAGCACGCAAACCTCATAGCATACCATGTTTCAGATATGAAGGTATCTAATAACATGCAGCTAAAAGGACCATTGTTGGAGTTGGAAAATTTCTACCATTATCCATTACAGTGCTTTTATGTTGGCCCAATAATTTTGAAATAATATGCATATAAAACAAATTTATAATCCTTTACAGAGAACACAAAAACCATACTTCACTCCCAAGTTAAATAAAAGTAGAAATCTTGAAAACCCAAAACTAAGTTTTATGCCAGTTTCTACATTGGAGCTATTTCATACTGAAATCCTAGATGCCATGAAGACAGACATATAAAACAAATTTATAATCCTTTACAGAGAACACAAAAACCATACTTCACTCGCAAGTTAAATAAAAGTAGAAATCTTGAAAACCCAAAACTAAGTTTTATGCCAGTTTCTACATTGGAGGTATTTCATACTGAAATCCTAGATGCCATGAAGACAGACTATATTAAGCAGACTGGAATGGAAYCCAAAAACATCCCAACTTTAATTGGCCTAGCAATGAATAATCTGTAGACTATCAGGCTCATAGGCCCTGTATAGAGCAACACACCTCAAAATTAATAGCTATAAATTTGCCGGTTGAAGGAAAAAATYGATTAGCTTGAAGCAGGTTTTTCATCATCAGCGTTATCTGTAGCAACCTCTGAAACACTTTCTCCAACAGGTTCGTTTTYCTTGCCRTTATTATCTTTCTTTGACACTTGTTCCTGACAAAACCAAGCTAACAAATTTTAAATAAAACACAGCAAGGCAATAAATGGATTGATAGTTAAAGTCAATTTTCTTCTTAAATGCCATTAAATATGCATTTGTAAATAAAATGCAGCAATGCAGTCAATGGATAAAACATTTATGTCTCCATAATTACAGATAGGCCCTCCACCAAAATACAAAATCTGGGAAGAAGACAAAAATCCCTGATGCCCAGTTCTTGGGTAATTATCAAATGTGAGAATCAACCTATGTTGGAACTTGGCAACAATCAATACAATTATTTTTCCACTGTGAGAATCAACCTATGTCGGCACCAATCAATTCAGACCCCATTGTGACCGGGTCAATGGGCTAATCGAATTTAATTCAATTAACGTCCTTTCAGAAAATTTGGCAAACAGATGTGAATTGTTTAAAGTAAAAACAATTCCTCCCCTGTATAATGGCTGTGATTAGAATTTTTTGATATCTACTATATATTGTCTTAAAAGAATGTAAACTTTTTCTTACAAATTGAAGCATATACTTTAATAGGTTTGGCCGGACTAGCTGATGTTTGGCCGGATTCTAAACCTTTCTTACCAGCCAGCTAGACCAATCCAGACCAAACCTCTGAACCTTTGAAAAAAAAATTAATCGTCGATTTACAAGAAAAAATTACTTTAGAGCCTCATGCTTCAGTAAACGTCCTTTTCAGACCATTTTGTCACCCGGAGCTTAATAAACAAATGTTCTTTGTTCAAAGGTCGGGCAATTCCTTCCCTGTAGAATTATAATGTGGTTAGAATTTTATGCTATGCTACTAAATCGTGTCTTAAAAGAATGTAAATCTGTTCTTACAAAATGAAGCATAGTTAATGCCAAATGGGTTTGGCTGGACTCTGAATCTTTCTTACCAGCCAGCCAGACCAGTCCATACCAAACCTCTGAACCTTTAAAAAAGACAGCAGAGAAAAAAAATAACTTAATCATTGATTTACAATAAAAAAATACTTTAGAACCCCATCCCGAGGGCTCAATCTTATAATGAGCCAAAAACATAGGATTGTTTTCATTATTAGAATGCACTAGAGCCCATTGCCGTGGGCTCATTTTTATAATATAATGCTAAGAACATAGGGTTATTTTTCATTATTATGTCATTCAGATATAAATCATATATATAAGTTTCTGTGTCGCTAGTTTCCCGATCTTTTTCAAAAAAAGATACCAGATCCCTAAAACCTACCAATCATTTCAAACCTGGTCGCTATTAATTGATCTAAAACATGAAATGCACTACAGAAAGACAACTGCATTACTCACCTCAACTACTTCATCCGGGGGAGGAATGCACCCTCGAGGCTGAACTTCAATCGGCTTCCCGCCGCTTGGCAACCGGTCTGCATTCCACCCCAACAGGCAGCAAATCGAACGGCCGTAACCCCGATGGGCAGCCTTCTTCTTGGTCTTCAAAATCTTCATGGCATGCTGGATCAAGCTCACGCAATCCGGAAACCTCTTCCCGAGCTTCGCACCGACGGCGGCGCAAACCACGCACTCGAACGCCCCACAATTGCAGTTCTGCTCATAGAATTGCCTCAGCTCTTGGTCCTCCTCAAAAAGCTTCTGAAAGAACTTCTGGGCATTGGCTTCCTTGCTTACAGCACCGCCACTTGGCACAGAGGCCGCATCAATAGCCAATACTTCATCGTCTTCTTCTTCGACTTCTTCATCGTCTTCATCATCCTCTTCTGAGGACTCGTCCTCGCGACCTTTGGTCAAAAACTCCTTAAAAGCCCTAACAGCCTTATGCTGCAGATTGATATTTGCGAGCTGCAGCTGCTCCCCTTGTGTCAAGGGCTCGGCCAAAGTTCTGCTTGGTGAATGTTCCCAATTATCCGTGGATTGAACAGGTTTGTTGGTGTCCCAATCCGACACAGCAGTCCAATTATTATTAGCATTATCAGGCTCCTGGGGTTTTTCGGGCTCCTGGGGTTTCCCGGGCTCCTCTGGGGTTTCTTCTTCAGAGGGTTTCTGGCGTTGCTTCTTCTCCTTCGTTTCCTGCTTATTTTTTCCCTTCGATTTCTTCTTCTTCTTCTTCTTCTCGGTCACGGGTTCGGGTTCTCTCTTCCTTCGCTTGCTACTGTTTTCTTCCTCGGAAGGAACTGCATTTTCCGGGCGATGTCTTCTCCCAGGGGGTGGTCCTTGCCGCCACAGGGAATGCAGATACAAAACCTCATCAAGCAACCCCTGCTCAGGTTCAGCCCTACCTCCTCTGTAATTAGTGACGCCCTGTGACGAAGAATAGCGCGCCGAAAATTGCATTCTGGCGAATTCGACTTCCGGCTAAATTCACTACCGTCCCAAATCCGTGTGAGAGACCCGGCCTCTCTGCTCTTACAAAATTCTTTATCGCCACCTTTTTCATTTATATAACGGCTAGGGTTTCTCTAATTAACAAAGGAGGGCAACTCTACCACCCTTGCCACGTGCTATACGTCTTAGTCTTAATAATTAACTATCATTACCAAAATCAAAGATGAGAGAAGGAGACGACAGGGTGATTGGGATACCGGAGGGGCTGCCATGCAAATAGCTTGGGTGTATAACACCCAAGGAAAGTGGTTGAAATTTTTATTTTATTTTATTTTTTTCTCCAAAGTTAAGTGCGGAAAATTTTGTAATACTTCCTTTCCTTTATTTTTAAAATCTTATTAAGGTAAACTCTAAAATCTTCTAGAGCTAAAAGCGATCACAACAATATATTTGTTAAGAGTTTAAGATGTTATTTGTGGGAATTGAATCTAAGTGGGGACAATAACAATTATTCCTCCCAACCCTCTGAGCTAGACTGAATTCACTCTTGAACGTGCATTATTTATTAAGGTGCTTCATAGATCTAGATTTACACTTGCAGAGGTCAACTTTCACACATCTCTCTTTGTCTCAGATACATAAGAACAAAAACAACATAGCAGATGGTCTTTCAAAAATTGGAAAAATTGGATTGGAATTGGGATTGGATTACTTCCATACTATAGGTTGGCCACTCCATAAACTTTTTTTCCAAGTGAAAAACATCTCAAAATTATATTAGATATAATTTATTTTACAACGCATAAGCGATAGTGAAGGATACGAAATTTAAAACAGCCTTATCAGCCCAAAGAGCTATTAAGGACTGTTTTGGATCCAGTTCTACAATCTGTTCACATAAAACTCATACTAAAAATCGTAAAATGGGAAGGAGATCTGCAAAAAAACTACAAACACGACTTTACTACAAAGACACTGCACAGACTTCTCGGACAGCTCAGTCTTTGAAGATGTTAAGGTGAGTATGAGAGCTTTCTACCCCATTTTCCCAATGATAAACTGACAATCTACCTTTAATTTCCTTGAGAGCCCTCTTTGACAGTAAGTTAGCCTCTTTATTATGTTCCCTGTAGATGTGCTGAAAGCTTATATCTTTGAACTTACTTGCCAAAGCCATTGTTTTTGTTTTCCAGCATTCGATATTCACCACATGGAGCTTACCCTTTTGCTTTATCCAATCTATAATAACTTTTGAATCCCCCGAGATTTGGACTTTTTCAATTGTCCAAAGTGTAGCCAGAGTGAGAGTCACCCACAATCCCAAGAGCTCTGCCTTTGTGTTGGTGCCAGCTCCGCAATTTATGAACCATTTGGTAATCCTTATCGCATGCGTCTTGAAAGAACCACCTACCCCACAACACTCACCATTTGCTAGTGCTGCTCCAGCGAAGCAAGCTAGGGTGAAGCCTTCAGTGAGAGTAAAATCACAAACTCTATTTGGGACAGACTTTGGGATAGTTGGCTACCAAGAGAAAGTGCATGATATCTTGTGCACAACTGAGCAATAAGAGGGGGAACGCTCCTCAAATAAGGCCTTATTTCTCTCAGTGCAAATGTGCCAGCAAGTAATAGCTGCCAAGCTTGCTGGAGCAGATTTATCGTTTGTCCATTCCATAAAACAATCCAAGACCGAGTTGCCTACCCAGTGAGTTTTTACTCTGTAGAGACCAAATAAATGGAGCCACACTGATTTCGTGAAAGAACAGTGAATTAGAATATGGTTGATAGTTTCATAACTGTTTTTACACAGCATGCAAACCCCCGGGCCTTGCCAACCTTTCCTCTGAAGCGATTCCCAGGTAAGTACTTTGTCTTTTGCTACCAGCCACACGAACAACTTTATTTTGTGTTGGATTCACCACTTCCACAACTATTTAAACCACGAGCTGTCAACCTGGTAATCGGAGGCATTTATGAGCGCCTGGTAAAGGTTCTTTGCTAAGATGACACCGGACAAGTCCCCTTAGGCCCAAACCAGAAAATCTGTCGAATACCTAAGAGTAACTCATGCATCCCTTAAAGCACTAATGAAGGAATTCCATTCGATTGCATCCTGACCACAGAGACTCAAGGAATCACTGTTGCGCCACCAGCCTGGAAAGGAAGAAATGTTGATTGTATCTCTTACTTGGGCAAGAGAGGTGATGTGAATGTTTGACAAGTGTGTGCACAGGGATTCGGAGAGGAGTGATTGGTTATCCAAACCGATGATTTGGTCCCTTCCTAAAGAAATTGAAGTTTCGGTTCCAGGAATCCAACGCAACCAGTGCAAAATCACAAAAAAGTTTTTGGTCATACCTGTCCAAAAGCTGGACGCCTTTTGCTGCAGGTGGGAAGTCTTACGAAGCCAATTAGAAATCGAAGAATTACCCAAGTATTTGCCCAATAAAATTATGTTCCATATGCTGCCATGAGTTAGTGCCCTCCAAAAGGTGTTTGCTATTAATG
Organism: Picea mariana; assembly: GCA_032191745.1. NCBI lineage: Eukaryota > Viridiplantae > Streptophyta > Pinopsida > Pinales > Pinaceae > Picea > Picea mariana. The sequence continues at coordinate 65,039 of JASDQU010243271.1, read as the reverse complement.
TTGAGTTGAATGTTGGAAGGTTTTTGAGCCCCCATGCTCCGCAAATTTTTGGTCTAGCCAGGAGATCCCATCTACAGAGATGGAATTAAAACTTTTCCTTCTGTCCACTCCACAGGAAGGTGAAGCTTAACTTACGGATTTTATTTAAAATAGTTCTTGGAATCACCTCCAAGGACATCCAGAACACCGAAAGACTTTCCAATACTACTTTTACCAGGATAAATCTGCCTCCGAGCGATAGCCGTTCATTACACCACAACCCAACTTTCTTTTCGAATTTAGCCACCAGCGAGCTCCAATCAGCGGAAATTTAGGAGCCCGACTTTAGGTAATAACCTAGGTACTTGAAACTAGCATTCAAATCAACAAAGGTAAAGGGTAAAATATATTTTAAAGGAGATAGCCCTGCTTCCTTGAGCCCTTGGTGGTGGACTATAGTTTTCAAAGTATTTATGCAAAGATTAGAAACCTCACAGTAAGCTTGGAGAATGTCTACGATCACTCGCCACTCCAGTGGATCTGCCTTTGACATTATAAGAACGTCGTCAACAAACATTAAATGGACAAATTTTAAAAGCTTTGTTATTTTTATACCTGAGATACTGTGATTAGCGCTACTTTTGGATAACATCAGGCTAAGCCCTTCCATTATCATGATGAACAAATACATGGATAATGGGCATCCCTGACGAAGCCCCCTCCAAACCTTGAAGTTATCCGCCGCCTCACCATTAATCAAGACTACAAAGTTGGCACTAGTTACGCAACACATTATCCAATCTGTTAGCTTGACTCTGAAACCAACTGTGAGTAAAACTAGCCTTAAGTACTCCCAGGCTATGCTATCATAGGCTTTTTTAAGATCCAGCTTCAGTACCAGGGATTTCAAATTCTTTTTTTTTATACTATGGAGGCTTTCATGTGTCGTCCCAATTGCGTCCCAAATCCTCCGACCCTTCAGAAAGCCCAGTTGTTCTGAAGAAAGACACTTTGACAGTATCGGTTTTATTTGATTTGCAAGAAATTTTGAGATTACCTTATAAATTAGATTACATAAGGATATAGGACAGTAGTCATCAAAGGAGACTGGTTTGTTTACCTTCGGGATTAGAGCCAAAAAAGTAGAATTAATACCTCCACTAAGATGACTTTTTCTCCTTGAGTCCTCCACCATCTCCAGAAGGTCACTACCCACAAGATCGAAGAAGAAAAGAAAGAATTATGATGTCCACCCATCAGGGCCCAGGCTTCTTTCTTTTTTGAAGTTTTCGAGAACAGATTTCATTTCCTCCAACGATATAGGTCTAAAAAGAGACTCAACTTCCTCCTCATTCACCATTCTTGGGTAAAGGATGGAAACCCTAAGCAAATCATTATAATTGATTCTCTCTTTTGCTTTATAGAAGTGTTTAAAATGGTTAACAACCTCTTCTTTAATCGCCTTCTGATCAGTAAAGGTATCTCCACTGTCATTTTGAATCTCCCATACGTGTTTTCGGTTCTTGTTGAAGCTAGCCATCTTATGGAAAAACTTTGTATTAGAGTCTCCACTTTTAATCCAAGTCATCCTACTTCGGATTCGCCAAGCCTCCTCCTCCCGGCAGAGAACTTTATTTATTTTTGTTTCCAGTTCACCAAGCCGTCTCTCTTCCTCCAATGTTAAGGGAGTCTCAACATTTTTAAATAAAAGTTGTTCTATATCTATTTCCAGATTTACTAAATGTAATTTCTCATTTGCCTTGACTTCTTTTGCCCAATTTTTTGTTTGACTCTTTAGTTCTCTCAGTTTACACATCGATCTGACCTGTTTGTTGCCCTCCACCAAGAAGCGAGGATCATTCCAGATAAGATGGACCAACTTCACAAAGTCAGGATCCCTCAGCCAATCCTCATTAAATTTGTAAGGGAACGCCTTGTAAACCAAGGAATTCTCCAATTGAATAAGTAAGGGAGCGTGATCTGATACAAAGGGATAATCCAACTGCCAGGGCCACTGCTAGCTTCTAAACTGTCACTAGTAATGACTGTCTGATGCTTGGGATCTAACTGTGACTCTCTTCCCCTTTTTTTTGCGCTGGTCTAGAGCTCGACCCTCTTGTTATTTTTTTATCTCACATGCCTACCTCACCTCCTGTTTTGGCTTGTAGTCTCTCCTTTAGAGCTATGCCTCTATCTTTTAAAAAAAAGAAAGACGTTGTTATTAACGTTGGTCTAGAGTTCGTTGTTTCCTGCCTTTGATATTTCGTATCTTACTCTGTTGGCTTGTTCCCGAGTTGTTGTTACTCCCTTAGAGTAGTCTTGTAGTGCCTGGTGCTTATTCTTGGAACGTTTTATACCTCTAACTTCTTTCCCTCCTTTGTTCTCTGGTCCCGAGTGTGTCGACCACTTGAATAGTTTTTTACTGACTCTAGTACAGGAGCAGGTTCTCTCCTCGAGTCAAGGACCCTACAGAGACCTTCTACTTGGTCAGAGTGTTAGTCAGCTTCTGTGAGTGTCAATGTTTGCTAGCATCTGGTGGGCCAAATGGATAGTTTCTCCCTCTATGATATGGAGAGAACTGTTAAGTCACTTATGAGCCCAGTAGATGAGGAAACCTGGAGGCAGGGGGGGTTGTTTGACAAAGTGGACCAACTGAAGAGTGGGTCAGAAGGTTGTTCCTTTAAAAAGGCATTTAAAACTATTGGCCTCCTTAGTAGCCAGTCCGCACTTCCTCTGCTAAGTCCCGTGTCTTCAAAGCCTGTTATCCCTCCTTCAAAAGTTCATTTGACGGACCTGCATTCTACCTTTGAGCACCAAAGCCCTTTGTCTAGTCCTTTCTTTACGGGGACACAGGGAACCTGTTGTTCCAACTCGGTCTGCTAGTTTTTATCGAAAGGTGTGGAAAGCCAACAAAAAGGCAAAGCGCTTGGTGTAGGAAATGATGTAGGCTTAGAAGATACTTGCAGAATGGCGCTATGTGATTTCGTGGGTCGGATCTCTTATAAATCACTGAGTAAGGTTTCTCTTGAGGGTTGGATCCAAAACCAGTCGTTACCTCTCCTTGGTTATTCCCTTGAGGTTATCTATCTTGCCAAAGGATGGCTTGGTTTTATCTGTAACTCCCCGGAGGATGCTTCCCTTCTACTTAGCTCGTTGTGGGCTTTTGGGGGAAGTAGTCTCATGCTTAAATGTTGG
>JASDQU010243270.1:146854-157797 GCA_032191745.1 Picea mariana | reverse complement strand
AAGGTGGTGTTACATACACCCAACCTTCGAGAAACATGTTCTCGAGGTGGTCAAAAAAGTGAGGGATAGTCTCATTGTAGTGTCTCGGCGTCTTCCCAAGTAGCAAATCCTAGACTATACTTGTCCCACTGGACCTTAACTTTGTCTACTAGATGGTTCCTGAGCTGTCGAACTCTACGGTCCAATATGCGTAACGGTTCTACCGTGAGGGTTCCCATGTCCGATACCTGCAATTCCTTCCAATTTAGTTTATGTGATTCATTAGCAACATAATGATGTAAAACAGATACATGAAATACATTATGAGTTTTATGCAAGTGGGGTGGCAGTATGAGACGATAGGCAATGGGTCCAATTTTCTCTTGGATTTTGAACGGTCCTATAAATCGAGGTGACAACTTTGTCCCCTTCCCGAACCGTATGGTACTCTTATTAGGCCTGATATGAATGAAAACCTGGTCTCCCACTTCATAACTTTGGTCGGTCCTGTGTGCATCCGCATAGCTTTTCTGCCTATCGTGTGCTTCCTTTAGTCTCTGCCTAATTTGAATCACCTGTTCTTCCATCTCTTGAATCAATTATGGCCCAACTGTTACTCGGTCTTCTAGTCTATCCCAATTCAATGGCGTTCTGCATGGCCTCCCATACAAATCTTCGTAGGGTTGCATTCCGATGGAACTATGAAAACTATTATTGTAGGCAAACTCTACCAGAGGTAAGTACTTCTCCCACTGGGTTTGATTATCCATGACAAACATCCTAAGCATGTCTTCCATGACTTGATTTATTCTCTCCATTTTTCCATATGTTTCAGGATGATAAGTTGTGCTTAAGTTCAACTGAGTCCCCAACGCTGACTGTAAACTTGTCCAAAACCTAGAAGTGAATCTGGAGTCCCTATCTGAAATGATCTTCTTAGGTGTCCCATGCAAATGGATAACCTCGCTTACAAACACATGTGCCACATCAGTGATATCGTAAGTGTCTCTAACCAGAATAAAATGAGCACTCTTGGTTAACTTATCCACTATCACAAGATTGGCATTATGTCTATGAGATGTGAGCGGCAACCCCACAACAAAATCCATAGAGATGACTTCCCATTTGGACATAGGAACATCATGTGGTTGTAGGAGGCCTGTCGGGTGATGGTTGCCGGCTTTCAGTTGTTGACACTCTAGCAATTTGGCGACGAAATGGACTACATCGCGCTTCATGCCTACCCAGAAGAAGAGCTTCCTCATATCTGCGTACATCTTCTTCACACGCGAATGCACACAATAAAGTGCTCTATGGGCTTCCTTTAGTATGATGCTTCAAATATCCCCATTCTTAGGGATGTACATCCTTCCTCGATATCTTAACAGTCTGTCTGTTTCCAAACTATATCCTTCATACTTTGGATCTAACTGCCTCCTGCTCTGGAGGTTTGAAGTAACCTTTAAATACCAACTGTCTTCTGGGAGTTGTGTCAACACATGTTCCCTCGGATTGACCTTTAAGGTTACCAAGGAGAAGATACGTGGTCTCCTACTCAAGGCATCTGCGAACACATTTTCCTTTCCCTTGATGTACGAAATACCAAAATCGTACTCACTCATAAACTCACTCCATCGCCTTTGCCTACATTCAGATCTCTTTGAGTGAAGAGATGTTTTAAACTTTGATGGTCTGTTTTGAGCTCAAAGTTTCGCCCCNTCCTACTCAAGGCATCTGCGACCACATTTTCCTTTCCCTTGATGTACGAAATACCAAAATCGTACTCACTCATAAACTCACTCCATCGCCTTTGTCTGGCATTCAGATCTCTTTGAGTGAAGAGATGTTTTAAACTTTGATGGTTTATTTTGAGCTCAAAGTTTCGCCCCACAAGATAGTGCCTCCAAATTTTCAGAGCTAGCATTATAGATGCCAACTCTAAATCATGAGTCGCGTATAACTCTTCATGCTTCTTCAACTTCCTTGACGCATAGGCTATCACTCCTCCATCCTGCATTAGCACGGCCCCCAACCGTTGCTTCGAGGCATCCGTGCAGACTGTGAAGTCCTTTTCCATATCCGACACTCATAGAATTGGCGCACTAGTTAGTAACCTCTTAATCTCAATGAATGCACTATCACACTCTTCTATCCATTCATACCTGACCCCCTTATGCTACAAGGTGGTGATGGGTTTCGCTATTTTTGAGAATCCTTCCACAAATATCTGATAATAACCTACTAGCCCCATGAATCTTCTCACCTCATGGGCATTTTTCGGCACTGGCCACTCCATAATGGCCTTTACTGTTTCTAGGTCCACAGAGATTCCTTCGCCGAAAATGATATGGCCTAAATAGTGAATCTCTTTCTGGAAGAAGGAACACTTCGACAGCTTCCCATACAATTTGTTCTCTCTAAGCCAGGACAACACTATTCACAAGTGTTTCTCATGTTCTCTTTCATTCTTGGAATAGATGAGGATGTCATCTAAAAATACTTGTACAAATCGATCTAAGTACTTCTGGAATACGCCGTTCATGAGGCTTATGAATACTACTGGCACATTGGTCAATCCAAAAGGTACTACAACAAACTCGTAATGTCCAAACTGAGTTCGGAAGGCAGTTTTTGGGATATCACCTTCCTTAATCCTTAACTGATGATACCCTGATCGCAAATCGATATTTGAGAATACCGCTGCTCCCTTCATCTGATCGAAGAGGTCATCTATTCACGGCATCGGGTACCTATTTTTCATTGTAGCACAGTTCAAGTCCCTGTAGACTATACACAGTTGTAAGGATCCATCCTTCTTCTTTACAAAAATTACTAGTGCGCCCCACGGTGAGACACTGGGACTTATTAGCCCTAAGTCCAGTAACTCTTTCAACTGCATTTGCAATTCACAAATTTCTGGTGCTGTCATCTAATACGGAGTGTTGGAGATCAGTTCTGCACCAGGTTTTAGCTCAATAGTAAAATCAAGCTCCCTCTCAGGAGGTAACCCTGGTAACTCGTTCGGAAAAACATCCTTAAATTCTGACAATACTGGGTACTGATCCAATGAGGGTCCCTTCCTTTCATTCACTTCTTCCACTACATAAAGTCGAAACCCTTGCCTCAAGCATCGCTTAATCTTCATAGTTGATATAAAGCGTAACGACACTTTTCTTTGTACACCTTGGATATCTACTAGTCTTCCTTCATTGTCGACACAAAGAACCCTCTTTGCGAAACAATCTACCAAAGCTCGATGAGCTGGTAACCAATCCATTCCAATGATTAGGTCATACACCCCAAGAGCAGTGACGTATACCTTCAACCTGGTAGTACACACTCCCAGGTCTACTATACAATTATCAACACTAGGTCCTACCGCTTGTTTTTCCCCCAAAGCCATCTCGACTTGTTTAAAGTCATCGTGCTCGTAGGCTGCCAACCCACTCTTTTCTAATGAAAATGGTGAAATGAAACTATCTGTCGCACCAGAATCAAACAAAATATTGACATTGATATGATTTAGCGTACCTGATGACTCCACCACCGTGGATTGATGTTCGGCCTGGAGGTTATTAACCACTGCGTAAATCTGGTGGCTGCTACTTGATCTCCCCATCGGTGCCTTTCCTTCTCTATGCACAAACTCTGATTGTAACTCTGGTCAGTCACGCTAGTAATGGGGTCCTCTGCACCCCCAATAGGTAACAAGAGATTGAACCTGTGTACTGTTATGTGACTATCTCTAAAATGAGTTCCTTCCCCTGGAACCCCTTCCCCTAATCGTTGCTCCCTGAGATAGTCGTGGACCTGTCTGCATTGTAGGCGATGAACGAGATGTTGTACTCGCTGCCATTGAAATCCCTGGAGCTACTGTCCTTGGCGCAACTCTGTTACCATATGGCGGTGGCCTTGAACCCCCTCCCCTAGGAAATGTCCTCGGGGCCTTTCCTACAAATCCAGGGTGATGTGGAAATGTCGGTCTTGTACCCCTGGTTAAGTTTATGTGTTCTTCTGCATAATGCGCATTTTCCACCACTTCTGCTACTGAAGACGGTTTCGACATCCGCACCATATCTCTTATCTTAGGGTTCAATCCATAGACGAAGCGCTCTGCCTGTCATTGGTCATTGTCCATATACGAAACATATTTGACCAGTTCCATAAATCTAATCTCATATTCTTCTACAGTTCTGTTTCCCTGTACTAAGGCATGAAATTCCCATACCTGTTGTTCCTCGTAGTATGCTGGTAGATATTTCCTTCGGAACCTTTCCTTGAAAAGTTCCCAAGATACTGTGTCTGGGGTAAGGTGCAGTTGTCCTTCCAGGTTGCCCCACCAGTTCAAGGCGCTATCTCTTAACTGAAAAATTGTGATCTTTGCCTTTGAGTTGGACACATAGTCCCTTAAGCCAAAACACCTTGTCATGCCTTCAAACCATGCTTCTGTGCGTTCACTAGCGTGACCCCCGGCAAACTCTAGAAGTTTGATCTTCTGCAATTCTCATGTGATGTCTTCAGGTGGAGGTCCTCCCCATGAATCCCTTGACGCTTCTTGATTACCCATTCTAGACGGTGGGGGTTACACTTCAGTCCCTGCCGATTTTCGCCCCTTTAAAGTCTCATTAATGGCTTCCAACAAGCGCAGTATGAGGGCTAGTTCGGGCGATGGTGGTGGTGGCGCTGGCGGTGTTGGTGGTGCTTGCAACGGCGCTCTCTTGCCTCGATTCCCTTGAGTCCTGACCATCCTGTATGCTTTGACCTGCATCAACCAAAGTTGTCAGGGTGAGTTCCAGGATGTTTCAAATTGGTGCTACTCAAACTAGAAACAGGGTTAGGTGTAAGTTTTCTTTACTTGTTTGTAAACAGACATTACTCCTTTAGGGGATTGGCTAGGTTAGGGTTAGGATTAAGCGTCTAAGCTTGATTTCTTTGCCCCTATGAAAAAAAAACTATTGGTTCCCTTGCCCTGTAGCTACGCTAGCCTTGCTCCATACTCACCACTTCCTATGCTTACTCTCCTAGTGCATATGCCGCCTCCTTCCCGGTTGTCCTAGTCTAAGCCCTTTTAACTTTTCGCTCATAGCTAAATATTCTCCGATGCTTGACTCGAGGGCTTTTCCCTTGGTGCGCAGTGTTGACGTTGTCGAATGCTGCATTGAGATTTAGCGTTGACTTTGACTGGTGGAATGGAGTGGAGGGACTTGGTGCTCGGCTCGACGAATTGTGTGTACGATCTCGTGAGCCCGACGTTTGGACAATTGGAGTTTATACTTTGGGATACTAAGATCAGCAGCACTAGATTAACCCTTACCTTGATTTCCGATGCATTCACTAATTACGATTCAACTCGGTTAGCTGGCTCCGGATAAATAGGTTAGGTAATAAGCCAGTTGGTCTTAATATTCATACTATATCTTCCTAATAATAATACTACTCTTATCCCGACAGTGCTACCATTAATCTAAATAAATAAAAGAATTTACTTGTAAAGACTTATGAGGGCGCGTTGGTGTTAGTGTTCTTTTTAAGGCGCTTCGCTTGGTGGGGGTCGCGGGTTCAAAACCCATTTTTTTTTTACTCATTTAAAATGACAAAATACTTAATTAATTTGGTTAAATTAGCATGGGTAAAGACCTAATTAAATGAAATTAATTAAAATTTTAAACTAATTTAAAACAATTTAAGTTAAGAATTTAACCAATTTAACTTAACCAAATTAATTATAAATAAATTAAAACATAATTAATTAATTAAAACATGATCAATTAATCATACAATTAATTAATCATAAAACTTAAAGTCTAAATTAACTATATATAATTTAAATTATATTCTATTTATTAAAAATTAAAATTTAACATTAAATTATATTATATTTTAAATTAAATTAAATTAATAGTTTAAATTTAATATCAATTTCAAATCAAAACATTTAAAATTTTACGTTGAATTTAAATTAAAATATTAACAATTTAACCAAAATGAAAACTAAAAAAATAAAACTAAATAAGAATAATATAAAAAAAAACAAATTTAACGTGGGCGACGGGTCCTCGCATGAGGCCCACGTGCCTGGCCTCGGCTCTCAGTACAAAAACCTAAGCTCTTCCTTAACCCTAATGCTCCTTCACTTCTGCCTCTTTCCTCTGCCGCCTCTGCTTTGTCCCTCTGCTCTTGGCGCTGGTGTTGGTCTGGTTGTTAGCGATCAAGACAGTCCTTCAAAGCCTCACAATTTAGTGATAAGATCTCGAGCCACTGCCAGGTAAGTATCCACTACCCATACTGCGGTACATATATACAGAGATACAACTAGATACCTTTTGGATATTTTTGGGGGTAATCTACGATCATTTTCATTTGGGATTTTTTTTGTTTGTTTTTAATATTTGTGGCATTGAAAAGCAGCAATTCACTTGAGATTTAAACGAAGCAGCCATTAACAGAGAACAAAATGCATGGGTTCCCTATTGGTTACTGGGATAATGTAAAAGTCCCCAGCTAGTGCTCAACCTTGTGTTTGTCTTGGAATTGAGAAGGCTTTTGGCCAATTGGCTTCTCTCTCCTTTTGGTATACCAGACCATCAATATGGCGTTCCCCTGGATCAACCCCTCACCACTTGGCCCATTACTCCTTTAACTAATATTGTCAGTGTTCATTATTTCGGCCTCATCTTCTCTAATTCTATTTCGTCTTCTTCCCCTGTCCCTCCATACCGTGACCAACAGAGCGTTCGTGATAATTTGCCCACCGTCTTTGACTACGGGAGTCTCAGAGTTGATCGCCATGAAGTTGTTGTCTGTACTGTTTGTTTCAATGACTTTGTGTCGCAGGATTGAGTGCACCGGCTTGCTAAATGTGGCCATGTTTTCCATATGGAGTGTTTGGATAAGTGGGTCGAATATGAGAACTACATTTTCCCTCTCTGTAGATCTCCCATCTTTTAGACACAGGTTGAAATCATCATCATCAACTATTATAAGTCTAATTGATTGTTGTGAATTGTTAATGTAAGTCTAGTAGGATAGATTTTATGGACATTTTGCTGGCCACATGAAAAGGCCTCTGTAATAAAATGTATTGTGGATTTATTGACCTCTGAATCTTTGTTCTGGACTTGGGTGACACAACAATTTTTCTATACAGAGAAAGGTAATCATCTTTTATTTATTTTTTAAAAAACATTTTTAAACACAAAGATATGAGTTTTCAGACTTCTGTGTTAGGGTTTTCATAATTCACCAGAAGATCCACAAAGATATGTGCAACTAGGCTGCTTATCTAGGCAATTCGTTCTATTGGGTAAGATTAGGCTGTGATTTTGTGGTAGATATTTGAGAGTTTATCACAATTAGCTTAGGTTCGAATCTCCTCCCCCTATTCCACTATAGGCTTTACCTGAGAATCTTGAAACCACGTCCCAGGGTTTCAATTGCACCCTAGCCATTTTACCCGTTGGATAGACCAATCTGGGCCCAACCTCTTGTGTCCAATACTCAACCTCTTGGGCATCATCTCTGTTTTCTGTTTTCACCTGAAAACCAGGCGATCAAGAGGAAGAAGCGAGTAGATCTTGATAGAGCTGAAAACCCAAGGAATTAAAAGGAGGATGCTTGCAGATCTTAACATAGATGTTAAGGGCCAACGCAGTTAGCCACCATCCTCTCAATGTGGTATTTGGTGCAAAAATAACCGAGGTGAAACTACCTTACATTTGGCTACTAGTAGAGACGATATTGAGGTACAACACTATTATTCTATTTATATCGCATCTGCTATATAATTTCTTTATTTCTTTCATGGAGATGCATGTCAGTGGATACAATAAAATCATGTTTATGTATTCGTGGGAAACCTTGTTCGGATCTCTACGCTTCAAGGAAACATATTGTAACAACCCTAGTTGTATTCATATTTCACTTGTTTTACTTTGGTAAATTTGTTTTTACATTTTCAATATGTATTTCATTTATTTATATATTTGTGTTAAAATTTCTTTGTTTGGTTTGCAGGTTAGGCAGAGCTGGAGCTAGAGCTTGGAGCTTTGGCCCTCAGGCCCGGATTTCAAACAAAAGCTCTGATACCATGTGTAGTGTCCATTTTAATTTAACATCAACTAATTAATCAAACATAAACTGTAACAATAATATCTACTTGATTTCAGTAACTCAGTAATTTCTTATAAACTTAGCACATACGCATATAAATATATCATAACGAATAATGATTCCATAACAGAAATAAAACAAATACTTAATTTAAATTACCTTGGTCTGATGCTAACCCTCCATTTTCCACTTGTCTTGTTGACCTTCTTGCTCTTTCCTTGCCCAGCTTGAATCCACAGACCAACTCTGCCCAAAACCGAGTATCCACCCTGCCAACTAGGACAACTATCTAGATCCAAGATACCATATGGATATCCTGGCCCCTGTGCCCAAAACCCCCAGCAAACCGGTGCCCCCTGTACTAACCCTTCCTGACTACAGAACTCCAACTCTCCACTGTGAAATCCAAGAGAAAACCTCCAAAAAAATAATATCTCCCGTAGAATGATCCCCCCTCCTTCCTTCGTAAACCTCCCCTCATATCCCTCCTTCATTGCCCTTTCCTCGTTTACTTCCTTACCTACACATAGTTAATGCCCCTTATCCTTTCATTTATTATTTTATCCTTTCGTAATTAATATATTATCCCTTTTCGTGTACGTAACCTTTTTAATTTAACAATATAACTTATTAATCTTTTAAATTTATACCCATGTTATTGAATATAATAGGTAGTTAATTAATTAATTAATTAATCAAAATTATAACCTTTAATTAATTAATAAATGCTTAATTAATATCATTAGACCAATCTTTGTTTAGTTATTAACATGTTAGGAAAAATTTATTACCTAATAAATCTTTTACTTAACAATCCCTAAGTATATATTCTACTAGGGTTGTTACAGAGAAGCACTCAAGGTTGCTAGAAAAGAAGAATGAAGAAAATAGAAATACCTATGCAGAAGTACTAAAAGGAAGGAATCATAGTCAACTAGAATCTAAGAAAACTATTGAAGGTACATCTTCAAGAAGACCATTCATGTTCAAGCCACAAAGAAGCTTTAATCATGATCATGATCAATCAAGGCATAAATTCAAAAGGACTACATCACAAAGAAGATCATTCACTCTTAGGTATGCAAATTTATTTTATGGTCATTGCTTTTATTGTAATAATTTTGGACATAAGGTTGCAGATTGCAGGGATTATAAAATAAATGTTTAAGCAAGAAGTGCATATGTGGCCCCACATAACATTGAATGTTACAAATGTCATAACTATGGACACATAGCTAATGATTGTAGAAGCATGATCGATACTTCCATGAAAGATAACACTGATATCATATATAAGAAAGCATGGATAAGAAAACATGAAGAACATGTGAACAAAGACTAGGTCCCAGAGATCGCAAGGCTGGCAATAAAACTAGGTGAAGAAAATTCTACAGAGAGAAAGAAAGATGTCAGATACAGAAAGGTTTGGAAAATAATTGAAAGAAAAGAAGGACATGTAAATAAGGAACAAGTTCAAGGGATTGTACTTTCAGGCATTGTAGTGAAATATGAATTCACAAACATAAATAAAGAAGTCATAGCTTAGAGAGATGATGAATCTACCAATGAAGATGATGATGAATCTACCAATGAATATGATGACGAATACACATCAGAACATGAATTGTTTTGAGCCATCTGACTTAGAGACTCCCAGGTAATATAAATATTAGACAGGGGGAGTCTATGTGATAGCTGTGACATACCAAAGAACCATCCTTCGAGCAAGTTGTAGAGTTTGAGAAGACAGATTCAGAGAAATCAATTAGTAGAAGTGCAATTTGATAGATTAATCAAGAATTCATGATTGTATAATGATAAATGGGTCAGCATTATGGACAATTGTGCGAGTAGAGTCTTGGACAATATGGACAAAGATGGATTTGTAAGAACACTTAGCAGGTTTGGATAGATATATGACAGTGGAAGATAGCATGGATTCATATATTGGTTCAGAGAGTGGTTTAGAGACAAAGGAAAATTATCATAATGGATGATAATTACACAGGAAATGGATCAAACAATGCTAATGGATTCCAAATTGATAGATATTTTTTGGACACATGCAGTGTGTACAACAGTTCACATTCAAAATAGAGTAATGCTTAGAAACAACAACGACAAAAATCCCTATGAACTATGGAAAGGAAGCACAGAGAACAACCTATACATCAAGATATGTCAAAGAAACCAAGGAGTTTTTAATTCTCAAACTAATTATATCAAAGAAATGCTAAAGAGGTTCGGAATTGAATATTGAAAACTAGTTACCACTCCTATGAAAACCAGTTGCAAGTTGAGAAAATATGATGATTCAAAGTCTATAGAACAAAGGCAATACAGGTCAATTATTGGTAGCTTACTATATGTGACAACATCCATAATAGATGTAATGCAGGCAGTTGGACAGGTGGCACGATTTCAAGTAGCACCAAAGGAATCACATGTATTAGCAGTGAAGAGGATTTTCAGATATCTTAAAGGAACAAAAGAGTTTGTATTATGGTATCCAAAAGGAAAGGATATATCATTTATTGTCTACACAAATGAATATTAGGAAGGTTTCATTGATGACCGATGAAACACCAATGGAGCAATGTTCTACTTAGGTGAGTGTTTAGTATCATGGTTAAGAAAGAAACAATCATCAGTATCCTTATCTATAGCTGAGGCAGAGTATATTGTAGCAACAACATGTACATAGGTTCTATGGATGAAACAAACTCTAACAGATATACATGTTGATTATGATGAGCCCATTCCAATCTATTGTGATAATATAAGTGCCATCAGTATCTCAAAGAACCCAATAATGCACTCCAAGACAAAGTAAATTCTAATCAAGTATCACTTTC
>JASDQU010243270.1:105029-143197 GCA_032191745.1 Picea mariana | reverse complement strand
CCATTAAATTTATTATTTAAATAATTTATTTTGTATTCACTTTGACTTATAGTACACTCATCACTTCACTTTATTATTTACCTTGTAAAATATCTTAAACCACTTTGACTACTTTGACCTTTTTGGCCTTCTAGATGACTCATGAGGGTTCTCCAACTTCACATAGCCATAAATCTCTAACCGTGAGGCGTTATGTGACGTTCCACATTCCAATGAAAATGGAATGATATGTACTATCCATATAGAATAGTCTTTTCTACAAATATATCAAAACGCATACCATTATCCATCAAACAAACTTGGGTCCATTACCCAAACCTGGGTTCTCCAAATTCTCATGGCCATAAATCTCTAACCATGAGGATTTATGTGACGTTCCACATACCACTGGAAATGAAATGACATGTACTATCCATAGAGAATAGTTTTGCCTTCAAATATATTAAAACCCATACCATTATACATGAAAAAATCTTCGGTCCATTACCCAAACCTTTGTGCTACCGGAATTCGCTACCGAAATTTCTCCAAGGGTTGACATCAATATAAAATATCACTCTCCAATAGTTGAAATCAATCTACAATATCACTCTCCAATGGTTGACATCAATGACAACCAAAAATCCATACCAAGTTTCAATCACCCTAAGCCAACTATCTGACAACCACAAGTACACTGACATATCAGATATTGTATGATTAAAGGAGCAGTGCATTGCGGAAATTTGAGGGGTCCATGGAGTTGATAACTTGGTGGGCCTGATGGCCCAGTAATGTGGTTTCACAGGCATGGTTCCATATCAAAGACTGAAGGGTTGAAGGAATGATGTAGTGTTGAAGGCCCGAGAGCCCAATAGTATTGATATCAGGGGAATGCAAAACATATCAATGATTGAGATCAATCCAAGGAAATATCCAATGGATGATGACAGATAAGGGTCGATGAATAGATAGTATGCATAGTTGGAATGAAATTGGGAGATGTTTCAAAGAATTTTTGCATCCCATTTTTAAGGAAAATTCCACAGGAGTTAGAGCCGACCCCGTAACCTTTTTTTTTGTATGTGGAAAATCCATTAAATCATGGAGTATATAAATGGTGATGCCATGAGTGGAGTTGAATATTCTATATGTGAATTTTGGAAGAGATGAAGAGGCCCCAAGATTCAAGTATGTGAGAGTGAGAAGGTTGAGGGTCAGAGGTGTCTTGAGTGACAGAAAAAAAAAGAAGGTGAAATGTAATTTTCAAAGGGTGGTTGGGAGGTGTGAGGTGTAAGGGTCTTATGATATCATGCATATTTTGAGCTAGTGGACAGTTATATGAGAGAATGAGAGACAAACAAACAGATTTGTATAGGTGAAGGCTTGAAGGAAAGAGACAATTTTTTTTATTTTTGACAATTTGAGGAGATTGGTGTCTCCAATAGGTTGGTTCCTACATCTTGTTGAGTTGGTTCTCAACTAGGGGGAATTGGTGTCTCCTATAGGTTGGTGCCTAAAAGTATTGCAATTGTAAGTTGATGCCTATAGGAATTGCTAGGTTGGTGCTCATCTAAGGAGATTGGTGTCTTCTGCAAGTTGGTTCTTGCAAATATTGTAACAACAGGTAGGTGCATGAAAATATTGTAAAAGTAGGTTGGTGCCTACATTATATTACAAATATATTTTGTGATTTTCTCCCATTTGTGTTTCCAAGTTAAATATCATTGTATTGTGGATTGTATGGTTGTATATATTCATCACTCATTTCTTATGGATAGTAAAGTAATAAATTGATAAATATTGTAAGAAAATGAAAACAATACTATATTGATTCACACCCCCCCTCTCAGTATAATTAATTGTACCCATATTTGTACCCAACCCATATGGTGTCACTTTGTATATATTTCCCTTCATGGTTATTGGATCCCATAAAATCATTTGATGACCCATCCCTCAAAGCTCATGGGTACATTTCATGTCAAGTTCCACCTCACAACATGCAACCAAGGAATTTCATATTATCATAACATCATCATCTCATAGAAAATAGTTTCATGCTATCATGAAAACAAAACATCATTTTTGTCACAACATATTGAATACTAAGGAACCACATGCTAGCACATGTCATAAGAAGAACATCTCATCATGAAATATCATAATCAAAGAATTGCATGTGATCACAACATGCCATGACATCATGAAATATAATCATCAAATGAATACCACACCATCATATCATCATCAAGTATTCACATGCAGTTATAGCATGCCATCATAAGCATTAGATCACCATAATCCACATGTTAAATACCACATATGTTCATAAATATTTCTTAACATCCTAAATATGATAATCATCTCAACACATAGTATATGCAGAACAATAAGACATCATGAACACTCGTATCATGATTCATCAACAAAATCAAAATCGCTAGTATGCATGAATATATAAGAAATTATTACCAAATATCACATCCATTGCAAGAAAGATCATCAAAACACCCATCTAGTACATGGATCTTCTCTTGTCAATTTTTTCAATCTAGGTTGACTCTACAAAAGGTTATCATGAAATACTATGAGTGTCATTTGATACCATCAATATACTAATCATATTTCTATTATAATTTCTCATATTAAAATAATAATATTGACATTTTATAGGTTATGTATAGTCAACACATCAATTTGATGCTATAGTTTTCATATATTTTCCTCATTTGAGTATATTGTTAAAACTTCCAATTATTCCTCAATCATCTAGAGCCAAAACAATCTAGGCATGTGTTCTTATCAAAACAAAAATTCAGCGATATTCTATTAATGGAATTAACGGTATGCCTTAAATCATAAAATTTCCATGTCTATCATGATATTTATAAGTGCATATACTATTAGTTCAACATCTTTTTGCTCTATTTGTAGTGTTATATATCCTTGGATCAATACCCATGGGTGTAAGGTCACTTCACATATCTAGATTAACTCATTCCAGGGACCGTTGTACCCAAAAATATGTAAATATTTTTGACACTAAGTCATTGTCATTTAAGTTTTTTGTTGTGTTGTATCCACTTGTAGCCATGAATGATTCAACTCTGGTGATTTATTCCTTACAACAATCATAATTTCCCATTGGTATTCCCTAGTTTTATTCCATAACCTAGAATTTGACTTTACTACTTTTGATAAAAAATATATATATACCAAGATACTTATTAATCACAAATGTCATGCCCATCAACTCAACATAGATACTTGCTTGCCACTTGTCACCCATAGTAAACAATCGGTTTTCTTACTTGAACCCATAATGATTCCATACATAAATAGACAATTTTGAGTAGGATAAAACTTACAATTTATGGCCATTCAACCTATTTTATCATATATGTCCCAATGTCTTCTGATGACTTTTCCTATTATTGTATCATGATTATTCCATCACAACTATTCCATATTCCTCAATCATGCTCTAAAATAGGTTACTTCTTCTTTTCATTTCCTTATTTGTGATCTAATGGTCACTTGCATATTCATCACAATTTAAGTTCCATGTTTTGACCAATTTTTGTCTTCCTTAGATTAATTATATTCCACATTTGTGAGGCTTATTCTTGTATGAGTAAACAACATGGTGTTTCAAAAATATCAAGTTTATTTTACTCCAACCATACTAGTTTTTCAAGATCAACTATTGATCATTATTTTACAAGGGTAATAGTCCAACCAATTATGTGGGTCTCTTGCATTATTTTTATATGTTTTGGGTCATGCTTAATATATGAAACATATGAAGGCCAATATTAATCATATATAAAATAGGAAATTCCAAGGAACAACTATTTTTATTTATACCCAAGCATGCTCAATCATGTCTTATGCATATGGTTTCCTATGGAGTATCTAACTATTACTCTTTCCCATTTTTCTTATTTATATAATCCTTCCCAATTGGTTATGGATATAAGAACTAAAATAACTTTTTTTCCTTAGAAAATATGCAAGTTCACCATTTTTCCTTCCTCCACAAGGTAACTTCATGGAATTGTTTTATAAGTTAGGTATAAACCTCTAATGCTTGGATATCAATGTTTCAAAAACCTTCCTATCCTTGAAATCCTTGTCTCTATGTAACTATATTTCCTCCTATTGCACCTCAGATTCACCTCATTGTACCCTATATTTCTTCACTATATGTGGACCACCATATGAGAAAATCATGTGCCTCACCATATCATGATCATCCAAAAGTGTGGTTGTATTTTCACCTATGTATTATATTGCATCATGCTTAGATGTTTTATGTATCAGTTGGGGGGGCTATGTAGTATCTATAGACCCCTTGTGGTCAACCATGGCCCATCCTTTTAATTCCCATTTCAATATAGGAATTTATTTTATGGCTCTGTCTAAATTCCCCTTGATGTTGGTGAAACTTCACCATGTAAGTCATTTATGATGTGGGTTGGTATGCAACCATCTTGGGATGGATCTACTATGAAACATGATCTAGGGGAGATACTAGTCTCTCTCACTCCTTTGTATATGAGGTAAAAGTGTTCTTCCTTTGTAAAGGTTGTCACACATATGTCTAGCACACATATTTTATTCCTAAGTATGGATCCTTATCTTATGTATTAATAACACTTTGGTCATCTACTATCAGAGATGATTTTGTAGATTCTCACTTAGTTTCATGTTCCTCAAGGCATTCTCATGGTTATCAAGGAAGTACATGTATCCAAAGGCACTAGTCACATCCTCTTAGGAAAATTTGGGTTATTTATGCATGCATGGACATCCTCTACACATGACATTCTTAATATTCCATAGAACCCTCCTATTTCATCACTTTTTGATCTATTTCTTACATGATTTGAGGGTCGAATCACACATGTGGGAATTATGGTAGTCATGGGGGTGTTTTTAGAGTTGATGTGACTTGGAGGGGCACTTTCCATTGACATAATGTCTTGGTCATACTTTCAAAACATTTGAGGTATTATGAGCTTGATTAAGGGATTCATCCACCTTTGAGGTCCCTCTTCATCGACTTTATGAGGTTGTTCCACATGAATAAGCTAGACATTGGTACTTTTCTTGCATGGGAGGATACTACACCATGTTTTGAGGCTTTAACACATTTTCAAGGTAATGTTGAGCTAATAAATAAAGTTTCCCTCCTTTTGTGTGGGGCATCCCCCTCTCATGAGGGTTTTATGTAGATGTGGCATCATTTGATTATGTTTATACTTAGTCTCCTTGTTTATGTGGATGACAAATCTTGTTTTGTAATTATCCTGGGACAATTCTAGGGAGAAATAATTAATAAATACTAAAAATGATGTAAAATCCTCCTCTATAAATAAAGGCTCTGCTCTCATTCCAAATTTTTGTGATTTGTTGGATATCATTTTGAATACAATTAATAGAAGATCTACTCTTTAAGGTTTTGGTGTCAATTATTGGAGCTTTCTCTTTCTTGGTTATTTTCTTGATCCATTAGAGATAAGTATGAATGTTTCAAGGGTTCTACTAAATAGAAATATTGACCCATTTGAGGAGTTAATTAACTGCTTGGAAGGAGCATATATAGGGTTTATTATCTTCCATATTCCTTTGTTTAGTTTGGTAAGTGATCAATCTCTTTTCTTCTCTTTCCTTTGGTACCTTGGAAAGGGTTTTAGGTGTTTTATTCAAGCCACAATTGATCTCATTGGTGAAGTTTGTTTCCCTTTTATAATCCCTTCTTGTCTTGATTAGATAAGGGATTGATTTACCCAAGAGTTACAATCTCTTTCCCTAATATTTAAGATAGGAATGAAACATTATTGGAGGGGCATACTTCTTGACCCTATAGGCCCTAATTGGATTAAAAAAAACACTTGTATTATATCCAACAAGCAACCAAAAAACCCTAAAAATAAAAATCTTTTATTTTGATTTTGTTGAGAAGGAAATATAACTGGGAAAAATCAAAGAATAATAATATTTTGGATTTCTTTTGTTGTCTATTGTAAATTTGATAGTGTATTTTCTTTTCTAGAGAAGTTTTTCCTAGGGTTTATGCTTAATTTTTTTATCTCTAACCCTAAAGAATAAAAACATCCCTTTAGAAGGGAGCTTTAAGGACTTATCTAACTTTTTGTGGGATGATTTAAGGTATTCCTCAAATCTGGAAATTCAATTGCAGCAATAAAAATCAGATTTGGTGAAACTCTAAGGCTAGGGTTTGGTGCTCCAAGGTGTCTTATTTCCCATACCTAGCTTCTACTCCATTTCTCGATTGTTTACACAAGTTTAACTCACATATATAGAGGTTAATTTGATCTCTAATGTGCTAATTATTGTTTATCATTTACTTCTAGTTATATTTGGTGAATTCCAAGTGCTAACTTGTAAAACCTTAGGGTGATTCACCATGTGTATTGCAAATTATTGTTTGGTTACCGATTATAAATATTTAGAACTTGTTTATAATAATTTTCTTTCTATTATTTCATAGAATATCTCTTTCCAAAGTGGAAACATCTAAGGCATCTTGATTTTGTGTGCTTAAACCTCTCTCTTTGATGTTGTTTTCATTATTTAAATCTGAAATTTAAGCATTTTTATTCATAAAATAGATTTAGAAGGTGAAGGCCAGACCCAATCTTCTCCTATCATAACATATAATCAAGTGGTAAACACAATCACATATTGCACCTTTGATTTATGTTGAATGTCTTCAATTTTTGTTCCCTTAAGTATCTTAAAGTGGTTCTAACATCTTGGAAATCTTATTTGTTGAGTGATGGACTTAAATGCAAATGTGAAATTTCTAATATTGTTTATGTCACACATCATATTTGGCACATGCATCCACTAGCTCCGAAACTTTTTTTTCAAACGGATATAATTTGGGTTCATGCTATTGTTTCTAGATGTATATCCTTAAAGAATTATAATCACTTACCGGAATCGTTGTGCATGGTCTTGTTACATATATTTGGGTACACCCCTTAGCTTCTAAGTGTTGGCCTAAAGTGTAGAGGAAAGTGTATTGAGGTGATAGTGGTGAACTTCCCATATTTTTTCCCCAACTAACACTTGTGGTGGAACTTTTTAGAAGGGTTCTATCATTAAAAGATTTGGTGTCATTGTCAAGGAAAAGGTCCATCTCTTGGTTGTTTTTGTGTTTCTTCTTGTATGTATATCTTGGTGAGATTGTTTTGAATGCTAATATTGATTGTCTCATATGGTGACTATTGTTAAAGAAAATATAACAAAGATATGATCTAGGAGAACTAATTACCAAGGTTCTATTGATATTGTACCTGAGCATGATATTTATTATAGAGGAATAAGATATAGGAATAAGACAAGATAATTAAATAATCAATTAGAACTTGAACCTATGCAATATATAAGAAGACTTTTTGTTGATAATTCAATTTTCCTAACTCAAAATCAAATGGCTTATCCTCAGTTGAATTATTTCTATAAACCATTTGATTTCACTAGCATTGCAGGTCACCCTCATGATTTGTTTGCTTCATTGGAAAAAAAAAACTATTTTTCATGGTCATAATGTTATTGGTGCTAAAGAACATTGGGATGCATGTATGGATTATCTTGATTCTTGTAGACATGCTTTATTTGATACATGGTTGGAAAGAAAATATAATAGATTTATTTTTAATTATTTTAATAATATAAAAAGAAGTAGCCTAAACATTCTACCTTTTGGAGGTTTTTCGACAACTTTTTTCGTTTGATTTTTCCTGAAATCCAGTGATGAAGGTTGGATCTACAGATCTGAGTGACTAAGTTTGTATAATTTGAGTGCCCCAGGGGTTTTTCATCACGCTGAATCCATTTATACATTTAGAAATGCAATTTAAACAACAAAAAATAGTGATTTTGTCCAAATTTACATCGCTGAATTCCAGCCAAAAAACTCAAAAGGTAGAACATTTAGCCAACTCTATATAAAAATAAATGAAAATGAGACAGTGGATCAATTTAGTATTAGATTTGATAAAAAAATTCAATACATACCCCATACTCATCATCCTACCCCAACCTCCATCTTTTTGTACTACCTCAATTATCTCCAAGGGAAATTCATTTTATCTTTAAATTAATCCAATTTGAATAATCAAACAGAAGATAAGAAAACGGATAAGAGTTTTGATGATAATTGGACCTTGTCAAGGAATTCATATATCTTAAATCCTATTAGAGCTAGATAGTATCCTTAACCCAAAGATGTCCATAGGGTTGAGCCTTATCCTGACCCTTTCATCAATATCCTAGAGAGAATGAAAAGGTTAGAGATGCATTTAATGCAAACAAAGAGATTTTGAGGAATAGATTGATTCAACTTGAGATAAATCAACAAAAAAACAAGTTTCTTCATATACATGGATATAGGGCCCCTCCTCCAAATAAAAGAACTGTCAAAACATTGGAGCCAACCTCTAACACCCGGGTTTGATCCCTATAAACTAGAATGTATTATTCAATTATGACTTAGACTAGTGAGTCAGTAAAGTTGGAAAGGGGCCAGAGTGCCTAGAAATGTAATACATCTACATATATTAATAAAATACATCATTGGCTACAATATGAACAAGGACAATATATAGGGGGTTGTGATTCCATGAGAGAGGGGGATAAAGGGGTTACATCTTTTTATTATATTTTATTTACCCATTTTTGTTTTAATTGAGAAAAGTGGTTACATGAGATTCTTGGGGAGGCCATGTGGTTCTTGGTTCTTGTAATTATATAAACCATTCATGTGGGTTGTACGGGGGTTATTCTTGGTTAATCATTTTAGTTTTAGAATTTCTCATTTCACTCTTTTTAATTCGTGTGTTCTTGGGCTGAGCATGGAAACAAATGGAAAGAGGAGAAGATCCATTGTGATATAGATGTGAGGAATTACTGATCATTCCAGGTGGGAATGGATGCATGTGTGCATGATATTGATGGTAGTTTGAAAAGAACTGTCCACAATTGAGAATCCTTGGATTTTCTAGCAAGGATATTTATTGACTAGTAGCACTGGAACCCTGGAGAGAAATGGAACAACTTGAGGGATTGCATGGAAAATAAAGGGGTTCATTTCTTTGGGTTGTGTAGATTGAAGGGGAAAGAGACATGGAAATTAGGATTATTGTGTGGTTAGGAAAACCTGAGAGATAATTAGCCAACTCTTGTATGTTTTAGATTTTTCCTAGAACCCATCCTTGTGGATTCATATCCTTGGCTCAAGGGTGACCTGTTGTTGAGAATTGGAACGGTAGTGTCTATGGTTGGGAGGAGCATCCTTGGTCTGCATCTAGTTGGTGATGGTTTAATTAAAGATAAGTTATCGTTTTGTTTTATACATAATTTATGTTTCATTGTGTACATTTATCTCTGACATGTATTTCATGTGCATGCTTGTTGGTTTTTGTTGTGCATGGAACATTGTTCATTTATATTATAATGTAGCATGAATTTTGATTACTGAATGTGTTGTTATTGCATTCTTTCATGCTTGATTTTGAATTAATTATTATCATAATTTGAGATCATTTTTTATTTGCATTCTTGATATAGCATTCCTATCATGTTGGTGGTTGGGTATGTTACAGATTGATATCAGAGATTCTGGTTGAAACACTGGATTGGTATGCGCTGAAATGAGTGTGAATTAGACAAATTCACTATTACAGATTTCAAACTATGTGAATTTGGGGAAAAATGGAAAGATTAGAGAGAAAGATCCTCAAATTCATGGGAAAAATCGAGTTAAAATAATTCAAAATTACTGAGAAGTTAATGGATTCGATCTGCAGAGTTGCAAAGATGAATATGACTTGGAAGGTCAAAAAAATTGTATTTTAATGACCATTGTAGCGCGGGGAATATTTCAAAGAATCGAATGTCAAGATCGTGTTTGTTATTGAGATCTGCGACCCAGATTCGTTCTTTAAAATTTTAAAAATTTTAATGTTTTCAAAGTTTGAAAAAGTTAGCAGGTTGATGGTTTAGATTCATTTCGATGGTTGGAAAAAAAAGGTAGATCAACAATCCATATTCTTCGAGGAATTTTTGTTGAAATTGCTAAGTGTTGAAATTATTCAACATAACTCTTCGATCATCGATCATCGATAGTCGGGGATCGGTGATTTTTTCAAAGCGTTTAAGTTCACCAAGATACATCTATGATTGCCAATGGTTGATGGTTGGGGATCAATAGAATTTGGTGAAGTTTGCAGTTCATCAACAAAAATATTCAATCGTCAATGGTAGATGGTTGGGGGTTGACAGAATTTTGCGAATTGTCGAAGTTCGGCCAAGACACACCTCTGATATTCGATGGCCAATGGTTGAGGATCAATGGCTTCGGTGAAGTGTTGAATTTCAGCAACGAGACATCTTTGATCGTTGATGGTCGATGATCAAGCATATGTATGATTAGTGTCATTTCCATATTCTTTCAAGAGAATACGTAGATGACCAATGGAGTAAGGAAGGCAATGATGCTTCATGCTAGTTCACCATCCACATGTCATGCCACATCATCCCAGTTAATTCCTCAGGATGATGTGTCATTCCAGGTCATCATCCATGTGTCATGACACGTCCGCATAGTTTCCACGTTAGTGAAGGGATGGCTGATCGTTGGTGGTCAAATTTCAGTGAGATTTGCGAGAAATATGGGTTTTTCTGGGAATATGATTAATAGCCAGTGATTGGGAATCAACGAGATTTGTGGGAGAGTTTTAGTTTATGGAGAAAAAATGGTTGATGGTCGATGATCGGGCATTAGAGAGATCGATGGGAAGGTTTGGCTCGCAAAGGAAATCATTCATTCTTGATCAATGATAAATGATAGAGAATAGATCAATGGTCCATATTTCTTCCGATTTCATATTGACAGTGTCGATCACACTTAAGAAAAATTGTTCCATAATTTCAAAAAAACAAAAAAATAAGTCTAGAGCCATTTTAATATTTTTGCCATAACTGGAGCATATTAAGTCAGATTGGGATAAACTTTATGGGTTTTTTCCAAAGAAAGGACATATAAAGAATTGATAGAGAGTGCCCTTGTCCATTTTTTCTTGGATTTGTTAGAAAATGAAAAATAGTGTTTTTTAAAGATCTGGGTCCAAATCATTGGCAGAGGTCTAGATTAAGTTGAAACTCTTGGAGAGAATCCAAAAACTAGACACGCAAATAAATCATGAAGGAACTGAATAAATCCTAATGGTATTTGAATGGGAATACTGAAATAGGCCAAAATCCACTATTTGGGCCACCTTTTGGGGTTTTTTGAGATTTTTAGAGAAGGAAAAGTGACTCTAGATCAGAAAACTAAAAAAAATTATTTACTCAACATTTTGTACACTCATCAAGAATAAAAAATTTGGTTAGTGAAAATTTTTCAGAAGTGCATAGATTATGAGATAGCCAGTTTTGCTAAAAATTCCAAGTTTGGAAAAAGGGTGAAAAAGGACAAAGTTACAGATTCCATATTGTTGTAGTTTTTTATTGTTGTATCATCTTGAAAATAGGAGAATTGTTATGAATTCCTTGTCAATATTATTAACTATTTATCATATAAAAGCGTTTCTATTTCCTAATATATTTTCTTCTGCAATTGACTGAAGTTGCCATTTTAATAAAATTACACGAGTGGAGAAAAAGCACAAAAAGGATGAAAGTGGTTTTTTTAGCAAGCCATAACTTCCAGCTCAGATATCGGATTGGGGTATGAGTATAGTCATTGTAAATATGATTCAGAGGAGGATAACCTAGAATTATTATAATTTGGAAGAACTATGATATAATTCTTCATCAGCCGAGTAGAAAAAAAAAATACATGTATTAATTGATAAAAAATTTGACATGCATAATTCTAACAAAATGGTTGCCTATACATTTTGAAGAATTAGAGGTATAATTAGATAAATTCAAGCCTAAGATTGGATATTAGATTCATAGAAGCATGACAGAGATTGTATAAGTTGGATGAGGCAATAAAGAGCTATAGGGAAAGTAATGAAAAGTGGATAAAGAATTAAAGAAGAGTGAAACTAAAGAATTATTATTCAACTGCTACAGAATCGAAATGAATTGCAAGGAACAACAACAAAAATACTCACATAAGACATGAAGCCAGTGGATGAAGAATGGAATTAGTGGGCATAGAAAGGAAAATTAAGACTCCATAACCTTGAAGGTATAGATGTGTAGATAGTTGCAAAGCTTGATGTGAAATAGAACAAGGAGCTTAGGAGGAGGTGTGAATAGTCACTATGTGACAAGCATAAAAGTTCTAAGGAAGGATTTTCTGGCTATGAAATAGCTACTTTGTATAAAATTACTTAGATAAATAAATCCACTTATGATATCATAGTTCCTAGTGGAAGAAAGATATAGTGCAAAAATCAAGAATAAATTAATGAAGGTTCTCTCACTTGAAAATTACCACTGAACAAAAATAGACTTTCATTGGGAATGGTGTTAAGTGCAAGGAGTATGGCTTCAGAGAGGATTTTCAAATGAATTAATCTAATGGACAGCTAGAAGTAGAAGCAATAGTAGATATGTGGAATGAGTATGGATAAGTTTATTCAAGGATGATGTGGTAATAGAGTAATGGAATATTGCGAGCTACCTCATTCCAAGTTGTTGGAATGTTTCATAAAGGTAAAGCTTGGATATAACTACCTTAGAGAAGATATTGCAATAGAAAAAATTGGTTGGATTGTATAATGGCCAAGTGGAACTTGGATGGAAAGTGTTTGGGCCATGGAACAATAGTGCAGCTAAGCAAAATGGGAGCACACAAGACAAAAAGGATTTGAAGAAATTCAAGGAAAACAAGCTACAAAATAAATAAATAAGTGAAATGAGATAGAAATTCACTAGAGTGCATGGTGCATACCATGAAGTTAGAATGCATATACATTAGTAGGCATGCAGATAGTGAATGCTTGGTGCATATGGATGTGCATTTGCACATATCTACATGCTTGGATATGCATATGGTATGCTTGTGGACTTAGAATAGTAAGTTATTTTGTAAAAATGATGTTATGGAAATTGAGTATGACTAATGATGGATTTTGTCTTCATGAAAAAAGATATAGTGTGTTTAAAGATCTTGACGTTGTTGTTTCTTCTTATGAATTCCATCAATTTGAAGACCCAGGAGGGATATAGGAATGGTGATAAAAAAAGATGGAGGAGGAATCCTACGAGCTTCTACAAATGCCAGTTGATCATGTAGCATCAAGTAGGTTGATAATATCCATGCAAGTATGCATTTGATTGCTTCCAATGTTGAAGGGAATTGAGGTAATAATTCCCTCAATTAATTTTTCAAGATTTATATTGATATGAAATGGTCAAAGGCCTAGAGTATGTAAATTTTGTTGATGCTAGAATGCATTTAGATACAATTTAGTTGCATATTGTGTTATGATTGGTTATGGTATCATAACCAGGTTAATTCAGGAGACATACTCCTTCTATAAAAATCAATATGCATAGGGATAGTCATGTGTGAGACCATGATACGGTTGGATACGAAAGGGCTATAACGCTATGTGAGTGCTCAATGGCTTCCCTGATATAGTTGATGTTTGGATTGCAACCTCTTTTCCAACACTTAAGAGAGCTTAGGAATTATATTTCCTTGTGTTGTGTATGGGTTGAAGAGGAAGGTATCCAAATAATCAAGCAGTATTGGGAAGAGTTCAAATGACGTGTTGAGTCATTGACCAGACCTTCCATTTCACCATGGTGGAATGCATGACATAGTTATGTGGTATTATGTAGTCAATGCATGGATGCATTGTGTATATGTGGTCATGGGTATTGCAACATTGATTGTTATTTTATTAGTAATTATTTGTTGCATTATGAAAAACTTGTTGTGATGAAAACACATAATGATGGATAGTTGCATTATGTTTAATATGAATACTAGTTGAAGGTGATTGAATTGTTGTTGTTACAATTTTCAGATCACTTTTGGAGCTATTGAAATTGTTACAAGTGGTATTAAAGGAATTGTTGAATGCATTTTAGTGAGTGTGTGTATATATGCAATATAAATGATTATGCTAACAACTGAAATGATGTGAGTTTTTCTAGCTCATGAAGTTGAAAACACTTTTGGAGCTGTTATATAATGAAACAAGAAATTTGCAGGTTAGAGTAGTTATATAATGGTGATTACAGAAAATCTTTGTTGAGGGAACCGAGTAATAAAAATATTAATGACTAGAAGAAAGAAAATATTGGTTGATAATACATGTTTAGATAATGATGGGTTCATTAAAGTTAATATTTGACTTCCATTTTAATGTCAATAATGGTTGGAAATGATTGAATTGTTGGTAAATTTCAATTATGAGATCATTTCATGAATTGTTGAAAATGTGCATGAGTACTGACAATCTTGTTTCGTTGCAGGAAAGCTGAGAAAATTGTAGGAGAAGTGGTATTAGATATGGAAATGATATAATCCCATAAGGAATTCTAATACCTACTCCTACAAGAGCCAAACATTATGGGTGGAAATCTCATGCCCCCAAAAAATACTTTTCTATATAAAACAATTTTGGAAATTGGTTTTTTTTAATTACTAACAATTTGTTTGGCTGCATGTAAATTGAGGAAATTGCAACAAGAATGGTATTGTATATGGAAAAAATGTAAACCCATAGAGATGCCCAATGCATGTTTATACAAGAGCCAGACATTATGAGCAGAAGCTCATCTTTGGAAACTTTATTTTTCTATATAAAAAAAAATTGGAAATCGGAATTTAAAAATTGCTGATGGTATTTGATATGGAAACAATAATGATCTTGGATATGGAGGGGATGTAATCCGATAAGGAAGAATGATATCTAAATCTACACAACCAAACATTATGAGAAAAATCCTCATGCTAGGGAAATTTTATTTCTTGTATATAAACAGATTTGAGAAATTAAAAATTGTTATGATATGCTAAAACTTTGTTTGGCTAATTGAAGATTGAGAAAATTATAGGAATAATGGTATTGGGTGATTCTTGCAGCTGTAAGATCCAACACAGTTATGAGCAGGAAGATCATGCCTGGAAAAAAAAAATTCCTATATAAAACAGATTTGACATTTATGATTGAAAATTGTTATAATGATATCTCATGATGACTGTATGTTTGTAATATAGATGAGATGTTGGCTATGGAAGATGGAAGCTCCGGAAAAATATTAGTAGAATCAAATCGAGCTCAATGATGAAAGCATAAAAAAAAAAAAGTCCAATGGACTTGTTGCAGTTGGATTTCTTGGAGCCGCAACTCTGAAACTTCCTGGCGGAGTACACTAGATCCCTGGAGAGAAGTGGAACAACCCAAGGGACTACATGGCAGAGAAAGGGGTTCATTTCTTTGGGTTGTGAAAGTTGATAGGGAAGAAGAGCTTGCAAGTTGGAACTGCTTCCAGAAATATAAATTCTAAAGATGATTATACATGTTTTAGGTCGGAATGCCTATGTATGCATGTTTTATTTTAGGCTAGAGTGCCTATGTATATAAGAAATTGGATGGATTGTCTATGCAGATTAAGGCCAGAGTTCCCAGAATTGTAATAACATTGGTATGTTGTTGTGCACTGAGGGCAGTGCCAAAATCAGGGGAGGGGGATGTAACACCCCAAGTTTGATCCCTATAAACTAGAATGTATTATTTAGTTGTGACTTTGGTTGGTGAGCCGGTAAAGTTGGAAAGGGGCCATACTGCCTAGAAATGAAATACATCTATATATATTAATAAAATACATTGTTGGATGCAATACGGACAAGGACAAGAGATAGGGGGCTATGATTCCATGAGAGAGGGCGATAAAAGGGCTAAGTTTTTTTATTATATTTTATTTACCCATTTTTTGTTTTAATTGAGAGAAGTGGTTACATGAGATTCTTAGGGAGGCCATGTGGTTCTTGGTTCCTGTAATTATATAAACCCTTTCCGTGAGCTATTTGGGGGTTGTTCTTCGTTAATCATTTCAGTGCGAGAATTCTTCATTTCACTCTTGCTAATTTTTGTTCTCTTGGGATGAGCATGGAAACAAATGGAAGGAGGAGGAGAGCCATTGTGAGATGGCTGTGATAAATTTTTGATCATTCTAGGTGAGAATGGATTCTTGTCTTCATGAGATTGATGGAAGTTTGAAAATAACTATCCACAATTGAGAGTCCTTAGAGTTTCCAGCAAGAATATTTCCTGGTCAGTAGCACTGGAGCCTTGGTGAGAAATGGAATATCCTAAGGGAATTCTTTGAAAATAAATGAGTTCATTTCTTTGGGTTGTGCAGGATGAAGGGGAAAGAGAGATGGGAATTAGGATTTTTGTGTGGTTGGGAAAAACTGAGATATAATTAGCCAACTATTGTGTATTTTAGATTTGGCCTAGGACCCATCCTTGTGAATTCATAGCCCTAGATCAAGGGTGACCTTCTATTGAGAATTGGAACAATAGTTTCTATGGTTGGGAGGCACGTCCTTGGTCTGTAGCCAGTTGGTGATGGTTTAATTAAATATAAGTGTTCTTTGTGTTTTTTTCATAATTTATATTTTTCTATGTATATTTTTCTATGAGATGTATTTCATGTGCATGCTTGTTGTTTTTTATTGTGCATTTCATGTTGTTCATTTATCTTATGTTGTATCATGAATCTTGATTACTACATGTGTGGTTATTGCATTCTTTCATCCTTGATTTCGAATTAATTATTATCAGAATTTACGATCAGTTTTTAAGTGCATTCTTGATGTAGCATGCCTAGCTTGTTGGTGGTTGGGTACGTTACACAACCAGTATGATTGACCATGATGTATCTTACTATTTTCAATCATGTAATAGTTTCCATGATGTGAAGACTTGTGCCATATACATTGAATTGATAGAGGCCAGTTCTCAAGGTAATGATGTATATTTGGACACTTGTAACACTATGTCATATGCAAGAAAAAGATTCCTCTTGTTCCAAGAAAATATGTAAAAATTTAAGGACAAGTCCATAGAAGCACATAATACTATTGAATTATTTGGTGAGGATCCTTACCCATAGGAAATTAAAAGAATGTATGAAAATAAATTTAAGGGTGTAACTTATCAAAGAAGAAGAGGTAACCCTCGTCAAGGACATCAATAAAGTTCTATCAAATTCCTCAAAGAGATAATCAACCTATAGGAACAAGTGTGAAGATACATCAGATTGATCCTTCAAAGAATAACCCTTTTAATAGAAATTTGGATGTAACTAATTGGATGGGAAATTCTAAAGTACCTAATCCCATTGTTGAGTTGGAAAAGATTTATTATGTACGAGAGAAAACCATGGAAGTTTTGGGGATTAAGGTAATGATTTAATCAAGTAAAGTTGCAAATGAAATCAAATATGCACCTATTATTGTTTGAACAATGAATCAAGAAAGAGGAAAGAACCAAAGTCATCAACCCTTTTTTATATCCTTGATGGTGGGCCATTTATTATTGCATAGCTATATGTTGGATTATGGAGCCTCCACCAATTTAATGTCCCTTAGTGTGATGAACTAGTTGGGAATAAAAACCACAAGACCATATAGAAACATATGTGAAATTGATTCTAGAGAAGTAAACATCTATGGGTTGATTAAGGATATTCCTATAAGTTTAATAGTTTTTTATGATATTTTTTTAACTATGGATTTGATCATTATTGATGCTTTGGATGCTTGGGGAATGATTTTATATCATAAGTGGGACACTTGTATTGGAGGTTACATACAAATGGACCTATCTTATGCTACTATTCCCAATTGTGAAAATACCTATGTGACTTTGCATCATGAACAAATGAGGAAGTATCGCGTAGAAGACCCCTTAGATCCTATGAATGAATTGTTCTATTATGAAGAAGACTTAGGATATTATACTATTCTTGCAACTAGTATAGCTCCCCAAGAAGATGTCAATATTTCTTGGAAAATGAATTTTGGTGGATATAATTCTAGAATAGGGGCTAGTGTAGGAATGGTGTTTGATTCTCCCAAGGGTGACACATTGATCCAGGTGGATCTCGGTGGCCATCCACCTTTTCCACCGAATCAACATTTCAAGACTATGTTTTTGATAAACCATGATATTCACCCTTTTGATGGGGAATGGAATGTAATTCCACCTTCATTTGTTACTTACAGACATCATGTAATTATTTCCTAGTGGTCTTGTGTACATGCCTACAAAATAGCATTAATGCAGTGGATCCCATTAGAACTCTGTAGTTAAGCGCACTCAAGATAGAATAGTACTAGGATGGTTGACTACCAAAGAAGTCCTAGTGTTTTACATGCCTACAACATTTTATAAAATTATACCAATTTATCCCACATGCATCATAGGAATTGTTCTCCTCTCACTCTCTCATATATAATTGAGGTGAAGGAAGCCCTTTAAGAATTCAATAGAGTGTGATGTAAATATTGTTGTGAATGAAGTGTAACCAAAATCTCTTACTTTTCAGAGATAAGCTACCCCATTCTACCAGTTTTTTTTCTACAATTTGTTTTATCTCTTATTCATCAATAGAAGTTGGGTTTCACTATATTTCTATGTTTCTTGAAATATCTCTATGTATTTCCTTGTTATATATCTATTATATTTATGTCTTCATGTCGTTTTCAAAATAATATGGATCAGTGGTATCAAAGTAGTCTGCTCCTTGTCATTTCTCTGAGCAGGTCCTTGACGAGGTCAGGGTATAGAGAATTGGGTCTCAAGCTAGTTTCACTTGAAAAAAACTACTCCCGCCATCCCAAACAACCTCCCATGGAAGAAGAAAAAGGAGATGATAGAGCAGGAGATCATTTCAATATGTTGCTTGAGAAATCCCTCATGCGACAGAGGAATGAAATGATGGACAAATTTGCTCAGATCCTTCGGAGACTATAGATGGTGGTGGTTGAGGCATATTCAAAAATAATCCATTTCAAAGGTGTGACACCCTTCAAAGTACAAGTGAATTTTGATATACCCTTATTTCAAGGATAGATAGATTCAAATGTTTTATAAAAATGGTCGAATTTTATAGAATTTTATTACTCTGTCCAAAAAAATTATGATAGTGAAAAGATCACCTTCGTGCTCCTTAAATCCCTTCCCCATGTTAGAGTTTGGTGGGAAGGTTATTGGGAGAGGTACACCACGAGTGAATCTACACCATTCGGAAGATAAACCACTTGGGTGGCCTTTATAGATGCACTAAAAGAGGATTTATACCCTGTCAGAAACTATGATGACCAGAACATGAAATGGACGACTCTACGTCAAAAAAGAGACCAGACAGTGTCAGAGTACACTAACATCTTTCATACCTTACGCTCAAAGTTGGGTATCAAAGACTATGAGAGGCACTTGGTATTGAAGTACCACAGTGGTATTCATAGGTACATCCAAATAGAGATGTATTTCTTGGACATATCCTCACTGCGCATTTCTTATCAATATGCAATCAAAATCAAGCATAAATTCAAGTAGCGGGGTAAGTGGGAGTTCGGGTTTTGAAAATATGCCCCAATAAAATCATGGAAAATGAAACCCTAACTTAAAAAATAAAGGAAATATCAACAAGGAAGGCCAACCTCAAGAGATATATTCCAAGACATAGGAAAAGAAGGGTAACATGAAGTTTAAGAATGACACCGGAAAGTGGTGTGAGTTCCACAAAATCCCCTGGAACAACCCCAATGAATGTTTCTAGAAACAGTCATTGGTGGCCAATATCAATGAAAAATAATTAGAACCTAACTCATACTTTCATTCAAAGAAAAATAAATGGAAATGAATCATTGATTCAGAACCCACTACTACCACCGTGACCACAACATTACAACAAGAATAACAATAGGAGCTTGAGGAGCGGGTGTGCCTCTTCCACTCACAGATGTGGGTAAAGGGGAACCCACTACATTTCATTGTTGACAGTGGGAGTCCAAATAACCTGATATAATTCGATGTTAAAAAGAGATTGAATCTTCCAACAATTCCACACCCCCAACCATACACCATCGGATGATTGAGTTGGGGATGAGACATATGTGTCAGCCAACAGTTTCACATGTCCTATGGCATAATGCCTTTGAAATATGAGGTGGTATGTGATTTTTCCCCACTTGAAGATTGTGATGTTCTTTTAGGACAAAAATATATTTGGAAATGTCATGATATCTATGAGTCTCAACCCCGCAGTGTCATTGTTACTTAGGGAGGTCTATTCTACAAGGTACTAGAGGTAGTTTTGACTACTACCACTTCATTTATCTTGGAAAAATAATGTCACAAAGTAATCCATCAGACCACAAAGTTTTCCCTCTTTATGATCCAATCAAATTGTGAATATAAGGTCACTACGACCACTATGGCCTCAACCCAAGATGTTTCTATCCCAGAAGAAGGTCAACAAGATTGTAGAGGGGAATAGAGGGAATGAGAGTATTCCATATTTTCAACATATATCTATTGGCCAAGATCATTTTCAGGTGTGCTTGTGGTTCCAACCATTAGCCCCCATTGATATATCTCTTCTTGTTCCATCTTCACCGACAAAGTCCTCCCATACTTAGACCAAGGAATATCTTGCATCTAGATCTACTGAACATATGCAACACCTCCAATAGGTTCATGAAATCCTTCCACAAGAAAAGTACAAGCAATATAACTACTTCAATAAGGAAAGTGGCCCACCAAGGTTCAGATTAAGTAGAATTTTCCATATCTCCCGAGGGAACTTGAGGCAATGGGGACCATTGCTTCCTAATGGGGGAGGAATGATTTAGGTGGATCTCAGTGGCCATCCATATTTTCCACTGAATCAACATTTCAATCCTATGGTTTTGATAAACCATGATATTCTCCCTTTTGATGGGGAATTGAATGTAATTCCATCTTCATTTTTTACTTATAGACATCATGTAATGATTTCCTAGTGGTCTTATGTACATGCCTACAACATAGAATTGTTGTAGCGGATCCCATTAGAACTCTGCAGTTAACCACGCTCAATATAGAGTAGTACTAGGATGGGTGACTACCCAGGAAGTCCTAGTGTTTTACATGCCTATGAAATTTTATAAACTTATACCAATTTATCCCACATGCATCATGGGAATTGTTCTCTTCTCACTCTCTCATATATAATTGAGGTGAAGGAGGCCATTCAAGCATGCAATGGAGTGTTATGTAAATCGTGTTTCAAATGAAGCATAGCCAACATATCTTTCTTTTCATAGATAAGCTACCCCATTCTTCGAGTCAATGTTTTTATCTCTTATTTATTAATAGAAGTTGGGTTTCACTATGTTTTTTTGTTTCTTGCAATATATCTATGTATTTCCTTGTTATATCTATGTTATATTTATGTCTTCATGTTGTTCTCAAAAAAATCTGGATCACACATTTTTTCATTCTTTTTGTTTAGAATTTGAAGTAACAAACACTGTAGATAAATATGAAGTTCTTATACTTGGAATAAATATGGCGAAAGATATGGGAATTAATATTTTGAAAATCCAATGTGACTCTGATTTAGTAATTGTACAAGTAAAGAATAAATTTGAATGCAATAATGATAAATTAAAGACACATATAAATGTAGTGTGGGATACCATGGAATACTTTGATTCTTTGTCTTTGGAAGCGAGAATAGAATGCTTAATGAGAGAGTTGATGCTTTAGTTGTAGCCGCTTAAATCTTTGAATATGGAAAATTAGAGATCATATTTATATCCTTTATTCCCGACAACATTGAACATTGGAAATTTTTTTATGATGATGCCCAAATTATAAGATTCATCAACAACCTTCAATATTTTGTTGATAATTAAATCAATTGGAGAGGAGTAGAGTATCAAGAATAGTTGATAGATAACAAGATTCACATTGGCCTTGTTACTTTGGATAGGGTGTTCTACTGACGTGACATATACAAGGAAAATAAAGCGATGGTTAAACCTAATGAGTACATGGAAGTCGATATTGGTTCCCCAGAAATTCCAAAGATCATAAAAATTGGTAAAGGAACACCAAGAGAAGAAAAAAGGGAAATTAATAATTTGATTAGAGAATATAGAGATGTCTTTTCTTGGTCTTATGATGATTTGAAGGCTTATAAAGGATATATTATCCAAAATACTATACCTTTTAAGGAGGATTCCAAGCCTTTCTGACAGAAGTTGAGACAAATTAATCCGAAGTTGGCTTCCTTTATCTAGAAAGAGTTATGGAAGTTTCTTGAAGCCAAGATAATTGCTCAACCTACAAGGAATTCAACCTAGGTATCCAACCTTGTAATGGTAATAAAAAGGATAGGTTATATTAGACTATGTGTTGATTTCAGGAATCTAAATGTATCATTTGAAAATGATAATTACCCATTTCCCAACATGGATCATTATTACAAAGAATTACAGGGTCATCAATGATGCCATTTTTTGATGGATTTTCAAGCTATAATCAAGTGTGGGTAAATGAATATGATAGACATAATACCTATTTTACCACACCTTAGGGAAATTTTGAGTATTAAAGGATTCCTTTTGTTTTAATTAATGCAGGTGCCACTGTTCAAATAGCCATTGACTATACATTTAGAGATTTCATGGAAAAAGTAATTGATATATATCAATATGATCTCACTATTTTTACAAAAGAAATAAGTTCTCATGTTGGACATATTAGGAAAGTGTTTGAAATATGTCACAAGTATGGAATATCATTGAAATCGAAGAAGTCAATAATTAGGTTTCTCTAAGGAAAAATTCTTAGGGGTATAGTCTCAAAGGATGGGGTAAATATCAACCCTGAAAGGATTAAACGTATCAAAGGAATCCATTTTCCTTGAAACAAGAAATTCCTATGGTCATTTTTCTACAAAATCAACTTTGTCCAAATATTTATCCCAATTTTTTTCAAAATAATTGATCCCATAAACAAGTTTCTTAAGAAATATACAAATTTCAAGTGGGATGAGAATGGAAAGTTATCTTTTGAATCTATCAAAGTGGCCATTGTGAAATATCTTGTGTTAGTAAGTCTATATTATTGGAAGGATTTCCAAGTTTTCTCCTTTGCCTCTCAAGATACCATCGTGGATGTTATTCTTTAGAAGAATGATCAATGTGAAGAGAAACATATAGCCTTTATGAGTGAATTTCTCAAAGATGATGAATTTAAGTATTCTATTACAAAGAATCAATCCTATGTTATTGTTAAGTCACTAAATCATTTTAGAAACTATGTGGGTTATTTAAAGTTAATTTCCTATGTTGATCCCCACTCCATAGTAAAAAACATTTTGGCACAATAAGATTGCTTGTGAACTAGAGGCAAGTGGGTATATAAGATTCAAGAGTATGATTTGGAAATTAAACCCACAAAGTTGATTAAGGGTCACGGATTAGCCTAGATGATGGCATACGGAAATGAAAGAATATCCTTTCCATTTGATCTCAGCAGTATTGGAAGAATTGGAATATCATGAGTGGTATGTAGATATCCCTTCTTACCTTAAGAATAATACAACTTTGAATCACTTGATAGGACATAAAAGAAGAGCACTAATATTAAAGGCCTCCAAAATTTTCTTTATCAACCGAGGAATTAGATGGGGAAGGAATTGTCCTATACCACTCCTACAAATATTACACTCAAGAAAATGGTCTTGTTGAGTCAAATAATAAGAACTTGGTGAAATTTTTTAAGAAGAAGGTGGGGGACAACAAGAAAAGTAAAGATAGCAAGATAAAGTATGCTCTATGGGATGATAGAATAAATAAGAAATAATCCACTAAAAAGAATCCCATTTGAGTTAGTTTACAAGATAGATGTAACATTTCCAGTTCACTTGAAGATCCTATTTTAAAACTTGATGAATAAGTTCTCATCCAATCAAGATGAAATTCAAAATGGAATCAACGAGCTGATTGAGCTTAATGAGAATAAAAAATTCACCTTTGATCATCTCGAAGAGAGTCGGGAAAAGATAAAGATAAAATTCGAAAAGAGGACTTGCCAAAGAAGTTTCTAAAAAGGTGATATTGTTCTCATGTGGAACAAAAGAAATGAAAAGTTAGGTAATCATGGTAAGTTTGAAGTCTTTGGTTAGTTACTTACAAAATTAAAGATGTTTCAGGTAATAATTATTTCTATATTGGTCATCTAGATGGTGTGCGACCTCCTTTGCCCATGAATGGGAAAGTTTTGAAAATGTTCTATCAAGGTAATTTGATACCATGGGGCGTCCTTGTACTATAGTAAGTTTCTTATCCTTTCTTACTTTTTTGTTCCATTTAATTGATTTCTACATGTTATTTTTCTTTAGGATAAAAAGTAAAAAAATTCTTACATGTACATATTTTTCTCTAAGATGTGGTGCCACTAACATGTTCTTGGATATATTTCATTTATGGATGGATTTATTTCTCTCTTAGAGAAGGGGAAAGGGAACTTATGTATTTACCCTCCTCTATATTTGACATCCACTATTCAAGAATGTTTTAGATATATAGGTTTCATACATTCAAGAGTTCTCATGCACTCTCAAGAGAGCACATGTCCCTAAGATGGAGCAAGTTATTACACCTCAAATTCACCTCAGTGTACCCTATAATTTCTCACTAGATGTGGACCATCATATGAGAAAATCATGCACCTCATTGTATAATGATGAGCCAAAAGTGTGGTTGTATTTACACTAAAGTATTTTATTGGACCATGCTTATATTTTCCATGTATTGATGGGGAGGGATATGTAATATCCCTATACCCCTTGGGGTTAGTCATGCCCAATAATTTTGGTCCCCATTTCAAGATAGTAATTAATTTTATGGATCTTTCTGACTACCCATTGATGTTGATAACTCTTCATCATGTCAGTAATTTATGATTTGGTTTAATATGCTAACATCTTGGGTGGATATATGATGCAGGAGCATTGCAAGGGCGTGCAAGCATAGCCAGCAGTGAGCTAGCATGGAGATAAGAGACAGCTGGAAAAGAACTAAGCACATTTTTTGAAAATGTTTTGAAATATTAATGAAGTCATTAAGTGGAGGCATGCTTGTATTATTGTAATCATACCTTGAGAGTCCCGCTCTCGTCTGAAGTAGATAGAGGCATTTATGCAAAGTTAATGTAGGTAGATAGAATTTAATTCTAGATTAGACAGTTTTAGAACGCAAGAGGGAAACGAGAAATAGACACCCTCATTGTATAATTGTAAGATTATTATGAGCATAGAGCATAGAGAAGAGAGCAGAGAACTGAAGTTGAAAACACCCATGTACAGAGATTTGAATTAATAGAAAGAGCTTCGATTCAAATTCATGGTGTCGTATTGTTCTCTATGTATGCATGTTGAATATTATGCTCATGGATGTTTACTTTCTGTTATACATTTGCTTTATATGTTGTGTATATGATTTCATTCTTTGTGTTTGAATTCTGAGAGAGAGAAAGGGAAATGAGTTTCAATTCTTTCTCTATCTGAGTTAGAATTCCTACAAGGAGTGCAGATGAATTGTCCACAAGGAGTGCGTTGACAAACGGTTCAAAGGTTTGTCTCTGAAAGCTCAGACAGGATAGCTTTTGTTCTCATTTCCTTAGAAGTGCAGTTAGGCACAGGGGCCGTACAAAGTGTGCACAGGCCAAGGGTAGTTTCAGGGTTTGTAAGACTTGGAAAACTGTTGAGAGACTGTTGTTGCAAGGAGTGCGCAGAGTCGAGGGACTTCAATTCTTTGAAGTAATTGAAGGATTTTCTGCAAGGAGTGCATGCAGGAGACTTCTTTAAGACTCAGGGTTGGAGAAACATTTAGGAGGGATAGAGTCTTCACAGTTGTCGAGGAAAAGCATAGACGGTTGGTGCCTTGAGGCATTGAAAGGAGGCATCACAAGTTTGTGTTGTAGGCGGTTAAGTTCCGTGGAAAAAAACACTTTTTTTAAGAGTGAAAAAGTTCTTAAAGGGAGAAGCAGACGGTCGAGATTCTCCATAGAGAATTCGTGAAGTCCCATGAGCCGTCAGATTTTGCGGAGGAGAAAGGGGGTTACGGTGGTCGTTTCTGCAAGAGAAAGCTTAGGAGAGAGAGGGTCATAGATTCACGGCAACGAGGACCATTGGAACTACTCACGAAATTCCATTTTTGGGTTTCGTGGGTGGAAGGACCGAAGCTTCGACACTTGGATTCACAAAATTGTGAAATCCGAAACCCCGACACAACAGAATATTTCATAGTGGGGCCAGTACTTGGACACATGGTGGGGTCCGAGCAATTCGAAATTTCAGGGTTTGAATGAACGAGGGTAAGCCAAGAGGTTGGTGGATCAAATCCCCAAAACGTGAAAGAGAGAACTTCGAGATTCAGTAATTCAGGGTTCACGGTGACATAAGGTTGGGATCGCGAGTCTAGGACCTTTGATACCTGAAATAGGGAAATTACATGGGCTAGCAGATCATGAGGAGGCGACAGGTGGCAAAATCCCATGTCAGCTAGAGAGTTGGTGAAGAGATGCATGGAAGAACGTGGAGGTTCCCGACAAGGGTTGTGGGACCTGGAGCAGGCACGCAAGTCTTTCGGGATTTCGAGACTGAAAGGTAGAAGAGACATAGAGCTCTTGTATATCGAGCTCCTGGTGTGAGAAATAGCGTTGACCATTGGATCAAGGGAAAGCTCCAGAACTATCGATTTCTTGTGGAGGCGGAACCTTAGCATTCTAGCGTTTATTGAAACTTGGAATATGGATGTTCGGAGGTCTGAAGGCACAGTCGCTTGACCACAAGACTCGCGAAGCCGCAAAGTCAAATCTCCCAAAGTGTGAAGGGAGATTCGTTGAGGTTTTCTGTGGGTGTAGATTTCCCGAAAGAGAAATAGAAGATCCAGTTCGAGAGAGCTCTTCAGGCCAGAGGAATAGATAAATCCTGTGTGCGTAGACTTTCGACCTGCGGGTTGGGAGGGTTGCGTCAATATACTAGGACACATGACCTAGGGTAGCTACTAGCCTCTCTCAATGGTTTGTATAAGATGTAAAAGTGTTTATCTTTTGTAAAGGTTGTAACACTATGTATAGCACACTTATTTTATGCCTAAGAATTGATTTTTTTCTATGTATCCATCACACGTTGGTCATCTACTATTATAGATCATTCTACATATGCTCACTCAGTTTCACATTCCTTAAGGTAGTCTCACAATTATTGAAGCGGTACATCTATCTCAGTCACTAAACACATCCTCTGAGGAACATTTGGGCTATTTATTCATGCATGGACATCCTTTACAAATGCCATGTTGAATATTTCATAGCTCCCTAATATTTATTCACTTTTTGAGCTATTTCTTACATGATTTAAGGGTCGACTTGCAGATGTGGGATTTATGAAATTTGTGGGAGTGTTTTTAGAGTTGATTTAACTTGGAGGGGCAATTTCCTTACCTTATGGATGATGTTTTATTGAGATGAGAGCTTGTTCATAATTTGAAAATCATATTTTGAGGTGATATGAAATTGATTAAGGGATCCATCCACCTTTGACGTCCATCTTCACCCATTTAATGAGGTCGTTCCACTTGAAGAAGCTATATGTTGGTACTTTGCTTACATGGGAGGATACTACACCATGATTTGAGGCCTTAAGAACACATTTTCAAGGGAACGCTGAGATAATGAAGCAGGTCACCCTCCTTATTTGTGGGATGTTCCCCTCTCATGAGAGTTTTATGTACATGTGGAATCATTTGACTATTTTAGAATTAGTCTCCTTGTTTGTGTGTATGCCAAGTCTTGTTTTGTAATTCTCATGGAATAATTTTAGGGAGAAAGAATTAATAAAGAATGAGAGGGATTTAGAATCCTCCTATATAAGTAGAGGCTCTCCTCTCATTCCAAATTGTTGTGAGTTGTAGAATATCATTTTGAATACAATTAATAGAAGATATATTTTTTGAGGTTTTTGTATCAATTCTCAAAGTACTCCCTTTCTTGGTTAATTTATTGGTGCATCAAATATAGGTGTGAATATGTCAAGGCTTCTATTATCTATAAAGATCAATCCATTTTAGGAGTTAATTAACTACTTGGAAGGATGGATTGTAGGGTCTATTCTCTTCCATATTCCTTTTCTTGGTTTGGAAAGTTATCAATGTCTTGTCTTGTCTTTCCTTTGGTTCCTTGGCAAGGGTTTTAGGTATTTTATTCAAGACAAAATTGATCTTGTTGGTGAAGGTTCTTTCCCTTCTTGAATCCATTATTATAGGGACTTGGTATTAATACATTGTCTCGATTAGATAAGGGATTGATTTACCCTAGGGTTCCAATATCTTTAATATTTAATATATGAATGACCATTTATTAGAGGCCATACTTCTTGACCCCATAAACCCGCTTTGGATAAAAAAGGCACTTGTCTTATATCCAAAAACCAACCAAAAATAACTTAAAATATTTTTTTTTTGTTTAGAAGAAAATCTAATGATGAAAAATCAAATAAAAATATTAATTTATATTTCTTTCATTGTCTAGTTTAAAGTTAATGGGTATTTTATTTCCTAGACAAGTTCATCATAGGGCTTATGCTTAGCTAACGATATTTAACAAAAAGGAATAAAAATGGAACTATAGAAGGAATCTTCAAGGCATTATCTAATGTTTTGTGGGATGATTTAAGGCATTTCTCAAATCTAGAAATTTAATTACATCAATAAGATTCAGAGTTGGTGATTCAACCCTAAGGCTAGGTTCTAGTGCTCCAAGGTGAGTTATTACATAGACCTAGCCTCTACTCCATTTCTAGATAGTTTACACAAGTTTACATTACATATATAGAGTTCAATTTGATCTATAATGTGATAATAGTTGTTTATCATTTACTTAGAGGTTTATTTGGTGAATTCCAAGTGCTAACTTTTAAGACCCTAAGGGGATTCGCCATCTATATTGAAATTTCTTTTTCAGTTAATGATTATGCATATCTAGGAATTTTTTATAACATTTTTTTTGTTGTTATTTCATATAATATCTCTTTCCCAAGTGGAAACATCCATGACATCTTTCTCTCTTGTGCTTAAACCTCTCTCTTGGATGGTGTTTTCATGATCTCAATCAGAAATTTCTACGTTTTTATTCATAAAATATATTTATAAGGTGAAGGACAACCCTAACATTGTCCTCTCTTAGAATATAACCAAGTGGTAAAAACAATCACACATTGCACCTTTAATTTATGATGAATGTATTCACTCTTTATTCCTTAAAGTAGCTTAAGTGGTTCTAACCTATTGGAAGTTTTACTTGTATAGTGATAGACTTAAATACAAATTTGAAATTTCTAATATTATTTATCTTACACATCATATTTGACACACACATATGTTATCCCATGATTCATATACAGTCATAAATCCCTAGTACACCACCTTCGTATATTTCACATTATGGGATATAGTTTTTAAGCTAAGTGTGTTTCTAGATCCTATTTTGCCTCCTCCTACCTTATCTTTGTAGTCAAATCTAAATGTTTTTCTACATATATCCCTCATATAATGCAAACATTACCTTGGAAACCTGATCAAGTATCAACTGAGTTGCTTCTCTTCACCGATTTCTACCAGAAGTACTTTGAATATAGGATGGAAATCATGGAGGTCTTGCCCATACCAGATTGAACCTATGCAATGACATCTCTACCATTGAAATCAGATCCCTCATGCTAAAATACTATGACCTACGAAATATGCACCCATCATGAAGAGATAGATTTATAGTCATTGGGATATCGCAGAGGGAAAGCCAACAATTATTTAGTGAATTGATCAATCCATATTCTTCCCTTTCACTAAGGCAATACCCTCCTTTTTTTTTATTTTCCCACCAAGAGAAAGTTGAAACACTTCTTCCTTTTCTTCTCCAATTTTCCTTTTGAAATGATGGATATTGAAATACAATATATTTGAATCAACCCCAAGATTAATTTAACTAGATTTAGCCTCCCTCCTTGAGACAGCCATTTGTAGCATCAATTTGCCATCCTTTTCTTTATCTTATCATACAACCATAACCAATCTCTAGACCTATTTCATTAGGATTTAAGTGGAAACCAAAGTGGTTTATTCTTCATCAAAGGGGATATAGTTAAAATAAAATATCAACCTTACATTACCTTTCCCCTTCTTTCCCCAAACCATGAAATAAAATATAATACGTATTAAGGTTTACCTACATACATTCTCGTTTACTTGCTATATTGATCTAGAATCTCCTTGTATTTATCTTATTCTCTTTGATTCCATACTCCAAATAGGATGACATCATTAAAAAAAATAGAATATACATACATTCTCGTTTACTTGCTATATTGATCCAGAATCTCCTTGTATTTATCTTATTCTCTTTGATTCCATACTCCAAATAGGATGACATCATTAAAAAAAATAGAATATACATACATTCTCGTTTACTTGCTATATTGATCCAGAGTCTCCTTGTATTTATCCTATTCTCTTTGATTCCATACTCCAAATAGGATGACATCATTAAAAAAATAGAATATGTGATAACAATACAAAACTTTTCATTCTTATCATCTTAATGGAGCCTTTACTTTTGTGGGCTGAAATTATTCTCCTTAGATCTTTTGCCACTAACAAGAATAGAAAAGGTATCATTGAACATCCTAGTTTTATGCCTCTCGATGCATAAAAAAATTGGGGGCCTAAGACATTGATTATAAGAACAAATGAGGTTGATATTATTTAGATTAGGATTGACGTCAAACATGTCTAGTTAA
This sequence comes from Picea mariana, assembly GCA_032191745.1. Lineage (NCBI taxonomy): Eukaryota > Viridiplantae > Streptophyta > Pinopsida > Pinales > Pinaceae > Picea > Picea mariana. The sequence continues at coordinate 112,342 of JASDQU010243270.1, read as the reverse complement.
CCTTAGTAAAATATTTATCCAAATATAGTTTCATTACCATAATTGAGAGCTTATTTATGTTTATTGAGTGAAATACTTATTGTGATGTGCCCACTACATCATGTTTTGTCTATTGTATAGAAAACCAAATTTTTCTTCTAAAATGACTTTCAAAAGAATTCTTTTGAGCATGCTTGTAACAATTTTAGTTATGATTTTGTAAACCAAGTTACATAGTGAAATAGGAATGTAGTCCTCCAATGATTCAAGCTCATTTATTTTTTCGATTTGATATAAGAATGTGGCATTTATATCCCCAAAAATTTCCAAGACCTTCTAGGTTCTTCAACAACTTCAAAAAATCATCCTCTAGCACGTCATAGAAGTACATGTAGAATTATTTTGTCCATCTATTTGAGTTAAAAAAATAAAAATAAAAATCTTAAATGTTTGGAGAACCTATCGCAATTCTACTTCACTAACTACATATGTTAATCCTTCGTTCTTTTTTTCATTAATTAATATAGCAATGGATTATTCCACCTTGAGAATCTATGTTATATTGCATCACGAGGATTCTTGAAATGGGGATTTGAGAATCTCTATTTTATTGCATCCTAGAGACTTCTACTATCCCCTAAAATGTTCTAGCCTTTGTCCCATCACTTTTATGGATCTCCTAAATTGTGGTCATGTTCTTCCTATGCTTGGCATAATTTTGAAATATTTTTTGTTTTTTCCTCCCTTAACAAGCCATATGACTCTGCTCTTTGCATTACTTATTCATTTCCGACAATTTTATTTTTGTCTCTTCTAATTTATTCAATTTGAACTTTTCATTTTTTTTTGAAGATCCTCAATTTTTTTTGTCATCAACATTTTTTCTTCTAGGATTTTATTTTCATCAAATCTCTTCAAGATTTCTTTTTGGCCCATTCTATCACTACTTTCTTTACCCTTTTAGGTTTTTTTTTCTAAATTGAAACTTTACAATTTATTCATTTTTTTTTTGTCATTTTCTTCTAAGATTTTATTTTCATCAAATCTCTTCAAGATTTCTTTTTGGCTCATTCTATCACTACTTTCTTTACCCTTTTAGGGTTTTTTTTCTAAATTAAACATTACAATTTATTCATTTCTAGGGTAAATTTTCCCCAATTTTAATATTATTATATTCCCAAAACCATCTTCCTCTAGCCATCTATGATTCAATTTTAAGGGTACGAATGGTTTTTTATTATCTTTGTGAATTTGTAACAAAACAGGAAAATGATCTAAATTTCCTCTATCTCTGAGCCAAGATTTGATCTTGTATACTTTTTCTAAAACACTCTTTGACGGACCTTCCCTACCACTTTTAAAGTTTCTTCGGGTTAGAACCATATATATGTTTCACATCATAGAGTGTTATATTTTCAAGTAGATGAGTAAAGTAACCCGCTAAAGGATCTTCATGTATGGGTTGTTCTCCCCAATATTCTACTACCCTCATAGTTAGACTGAGATATCCCCCCAAAACTATGTTATCATCTTTTATCCCATATAATTCTTTGAAACTTTCATATTATACTTTCTTTTTTGAAGATGGTGTAGATGGATTAATAATTGAAAACACTTTACCTAGTTATTTGGATATTATATTTGACCTGATACCTATAGGTATGAAGGATAAGTTAGAAAGAACCATAGATTCATTTAAACATGGTATAAGACCTCCAAATATTCCTTCAAAATCTTAAGATATTACAATCCATTTTTTAATATAGTTGATAGAATGGCTTCTACTTTCTTCCCTTCCCTTGTGGTTCCTTGTAACAAAATGACATTAACATTGAATTTAGTAAAACATATTTTGAGAGCTATTTTTTTTATGAGCCCTCACCCTCTGACATTTAGTAACAATATGATCATGGTTTTGACAATCTTGAGGATTCCCTTGCTATAAAGGCCACCTTGACTGTAAGTGGTCTTCACGCTTGACCTCCTTGATGGATTTATTTTTACTTCAGGATATAAAGGAATTTTTTTCTTATGGACTATGATTTTTTAATTTCCTTGGCCAAGCCTCCTTCAATTCCTTCTTATTCCTTATAGGAACCTTGACTTTTGGACCTTATGTTATATATAGGGATAAATACCTTATCAATGTACATTGAGAATACTATAGATTCCTAGGATAGAGTGGCTTATGGGGAATAAGTATAAGGAGAATGGATTTTCATTTTCCTAACATTATCTATGGTTTGAGATCTTCATGGTCCCATTAGATTATATAATTACTTATGAGTGACTATCCCATTTACCTAGTCCAAAGAGAATTCAGATGAGGGCTCTAAACTATAATTTGGGGTTTTTAGAATTGATAGAATGCAATGGAAGGAATTCAACACAACACTATCTATACCTTTTATCAATTATTTGGTTCCTTCATGGGTTGGCTCAATCTTTTATTACCATTTATCTACCTCCATAGTGTAATATTCCTTACTTTATGGCCTAAATCCTAGATATCTCCTTTTGATTTTACAGTTTTTCTCGAGATTAATTTTTTTGGTTCTACCCCTTGGCTGACCATATGATCAATTGAGTTTCTCTATTGACGTGTAACTAGGTCGTATTTTTATTTTCTCTCCATACCATTTTCATAACTAGTTGAGAACCCTCTTTCCAAACATGATTGACCTAATGGTATTGGCAAAAACTAAATCTGATTTTCCCAATATCTACAAAAAATGAAAATTACCTCTTTTAATTTTCAATTATTTACAAAGAACATCTTTGAGGTATATTAATTCAACCAAAACATTAATTAATCTCTAATCTAATTTTAAATGGAAACCTTCCTCCAACCTAATGAATATTCCTATGGTGTCTTCAAGTAGTTTCGATACATTCTCATTCCTCATTTTCAAAGGAAAACTTAGAAGTTTGACCTAAACCAATTACATATACATTAGTTCATTTCAAGGACTAAACCCAATTTTCCATATTTTAACACATAAAAATGAAAAGACCCAAACCACTTCCTTGCCACTTCTCCACATATCTATTTGAGATAAACTCAAAGATTAGCCATCCTCTTATTAAAGTATTATATATTGGCATGTAAGATTACATGTATAGCCAATTTTTTTCTATCCACCATTTAAATCCTTAAGAATCATTATGTATTCTAAACCAAATCTCCATCCACTACTAGAATCACCCATTATTTACATTTTCTAATGCATCTCCTTTTATATTTGGAATTATGTTGTTTAGGGTTTTGAGGTGGCTTAGTAAAAAAATGGTTTAACTAAACTTATCTTAACTTTTATTCCTCCCATGATAGATCATATACCTAGAAACAATTCCCTTTTTTAGTCCCTTCCTCCCGTGAGGGACTATAACAACCACCTCGCGTTCAACGACAATTGACCACGTATTACCTGGTGCTTCCTAATGCATTAATTGGTACATTTCGTAGAAAATTTAAATTGTATGGGAAGGGACTTATTAATATACCTATTATTTTAAATTTTTACCAAAAAACAATACATTTTCCTAATTTCGGGATTGAATTTTGGATTGGCTAAAATTATTTGGATGTTACATTATTCGCTTGGTGTATGCAAATATTTTAAATTATTTCTTAAAATTAAAAATTATTTTATAAAATAGATTTATACCATTGGTTACTTTGGAGGCCTGAGTTAAATCACTGCATTCTCCAAATGTTGTAGTCAAAAAGCATGTCGAGACGATGCAACCAATACTCGTTGTTGTGGCTATCGGCATGCATTCTAGACGTTGCAGTGGCTTTCCTACTCATTACTATTTTTGTTCTCTTTATATGGAATATTGAGGTACTCTGTTATTGTAGATCACAAGAGATCAGTCTTAACGTCAATCAAGTAAATCATATATCATTTCATGTAGCTAGTGATTGTCATAACAATATAGTATATACTGTCTAATTTTGCAGGCAACTCTATCACACAGTAACATGAATTATTATGTAGTTGTTTTAGCATCTAGTCATAAGTTGTCTTTTTTCAGTAATTAAACTAATGCGTAGTCCATTTCTTTCAGGGTTGGTATGGCGAGGGCAGTCTTCATCCCTCAGGTTCGATTTATTGGGATTCTTCTTTAATATCAAACTTCTTCTACAGAAAATTACTATTACTCTTACACTTAGATTATTACTATTACTCTTACACTTAGATTGATAGACAAAAATGTATTGTGATTGAAAAATAATGTAGAATGCAGGAAAAGGTGTTCATATTGGTGTTCATATCTGTTTATTTTACCGAAAATCACTCTAGTAATTTCAAATCTCACTATGTTAAATTCAAATCTCACTTTATTTGAAAGTCTTGTGTTGAATCTAGTTAACTAAACCCTCATTATAGCTAAATTAGCGTAGTTTGTGAGATTTGAACTTGCGACGTCAATTTTTCTTTCTTTAGTGAAAGATAAAAAGAAAGAAAATTCAAAACTATAAATTTTCACAGGGATTAACACAACTTGGTTATGCTTTCATGTTAGGTTGGAAATCCTATTCTAAGAAAATCATAGGATGGGCTAAAGAATGGGATAGAGAAAAGTTCAATATTCTTCAACTTTTGTTCAAAAAGAATCTAAAGAAAAGATCGACACATTGAGGATAGATAATGGAGGGGAATTGACTTTCAATCAATTCCAAAATTATTGCAGAGATAATGGAATTAGAAGGCAATTTTTTATAAATTCAGACACTCCACAGAAAAATGGAGTCACATAATGAATGAATCAATCTTTGTTAGGAATGGTGAGATAAATGCTAATTTTCAAAGGTTTAAGTCCCACCTACTGGGTTGAAGCAATACATACTGCATTCTACTTAAAGAACAGATCTCCCACTGCTTCTTTGGATGGAATCGTACTATATGAAGCATGGTATGGATTTAAACCAAGAATTAAACATCTTTGAGTTTTTTATTCAATGTGTCATACCTTAGTTCCTAAGGAAAAGAGAACTAAGCTAGACTTACAAAGTAAAAAGTGTATATTGATTGTAGATTATGATGAAAAGAAGGGATATTTTCTCTTATCAAAAGGAAAATTTATTGTAAGTCGAGATGTCATCTTCAACGAAACAAAGAGAAAAAGTGTTGAAGATATTGAATTCCTTATGGAAAACATGGAAAAACAAGTCGATAAGGAGAAAAACCAAATGAAAAATCAGCCAGGTAAACAATGTTGGTTTGAAATAGATTGGACTTCATAAAAAAATGAAAATTATTCATCAATTTTGTTGGATTCTTCTTTGAAAAATTGGTTTGAATCTTCATCAAATAATTCATGTGATAATGAAACTCCACCTCAAGATACTTCAGAGGAAAGGAGAGTTTGTATTTTTATCAATCCTATGTTTAATAATATTGATAATTCAAATCCCAATATAGTCAACATCAATTGCCTAAATGGGATATTCAACTTTTGAAGGATGTCAGGCCTAATGAACAAAACAAAATTGGAACCAAAAGTTCAACTAGGGAAGAAGAAATTATTTCCTTAGTAACAAATTGTTTTATTGAACCCTCAACTTTCAAAGAGCCAGTAAAACATGACGAATGGAAAAAAGAAATGATTGATGAATATCAATCAGTAATGGAAAATAATACCTGGAAACTTTTGTATTGTCCTAAATATGTTAAACCCATCATATGAAAATGGGTTAACAAAATCAAGTATAAGCCAGATGGAATGATAAACAAATACAAAGAAAGACTTTTAGCCAAAGGTTTTTCACAACAAGAAGGGATTGACTATGAAGAAACATTTTCACCTACCGTAAAGTGGAACACAATCAGGATGGTAATTTCTTTGTCGGCTCAAAAATGATGGAAAGTACATTAGATGGATGTTTAAAGTGCCTTCTTCAATGGATATTTGAAGGAAGAGTTCTATATGATTCAACCTCATGGTTTTGAGCTCAAATGGAAAGAACAAAGAGTTTGTAATTTGATTGGGGAATTACATGGATTAAAACAAGATCCTAGAGCTTGGTATGCTAAAATGGATGATTACCTTCGTAGAGTTGGATTTAAGAAAAGTGAATCTGATAACACCTTATGTATGCATCTACAAGGTAACAATATGGTGATTTTAGTAATTTATGTGGATGAATTGATCATTATTGGGAACAATTATGATTATATTTTATAAGTAAAGAAAGAATTACAAGTTGTATTCAAGATGACAGATCTGGGATTACTTCACTATTATCTCAGAGTTGAACTATTCCAACATCCAAACACCATTTTCATTAGTCAATGCAATTATGCATTTGAACTACTGAAAATATTTGGCATGACATATTGCAAGTTCGTTCTCACACCAATAGAGCAACACTTAAAACTTTAAAAATCTGAAGGGGGGGAATTGGTAAACCAACACTACTTACATGTAGTTTATTGGTAGCTTGATCTATTTGAAAGCCACTTGTCCTGATTTATCATATGCAATTAGTATTATTTCGAGATTTATGCAGGAACCAAGGGAAATCCACTAGAATGAAACTAAAAGAGTTCTTATATATATTGAAGGTACGAAATATTATGTTCTTTTATACAAAAATAATAAGAATTCCGTACGTGTTGGAAATTCAGATCTGTATTTTGTTGGAAATGTTGATGACATGGAATCAACATCAGGATATTTTATGAATATGGGATCTTCAACAATTTCTTGGAGTTGCAAGAAGCATACTACAGTAGCAAATTCTTCATCAGAAGAAGAATATATTTTAGCATGGGAAGCAACATGTGAGATTTTCCGGTTACACAAACTTTTACAGGACTTATGAATTTCTCAAACAGAAGCTACTTTATTATAGATTGACAGTCAATCGTCCATTAAAATTACTAAAAATATAGTTTTCCATTCCAAAACAAAGCATGTCGACACAAAGTATCATTACATTATGACACTCATCACAAAGGGCAACATCAAACTGATATATTGTCCTTCAAAAGATCGAATCTCATATATTTTGATGAAACCGCTTAGCAAGATCAAATTTATTAAGTTCATAGGAGAACTTGGTATTTGTTCTAGTGTAATTTTTTATCAAAGGGGGGAATGTTAGATATTATGATCCTAAAATTACTTGGTCTAATATTATTTTATTATACTTAATATTTTATAGAATCAATATTCTTAGAATATATAATAAGTCTAGAAAAGAGTTGTTTCTTAGAATCAATAAATTAGGAAATTCTTAGAGACTTCATTTATTGTACATGGACACTTGTCAAACTCACTTGATTATATGATAAGATGTTCATAACAAAATTAGGTTAGGTAAT
>JASDQU010243270.1:81633-104929 GCA_032191745.1 Picea mariana | reverse complement strand
AGATAAGAAGGAAATTGATTAAAGACTTAGAACAATCTCATGTTTCTTTTTTATCTATGATTCAACCTAAAAATTTTGATGAAGCCAGCCAACATGATGATTGGATTAGAGCTATGAATGAAGAGCTTGATCAGATTGAGAAGAACAATACTTGGGAGCTTGTTCCTAGACTTGAAGATAAGAATATAATAGGTTACAAATGGGTGTTGAAAAATAAAATGAATGAAAAAGGACAAGTTGTTAGAAATAAAGCCAGATTGGTCTGTAAAGGGTATGCACAGGTTGAAGGCTAGGACTTTGATGAAACTTTTACACCAGTGGCAAGATCTAGAGCAAGAAGTATATATGGAGCAACCTGAAGGATTATCATTGACAAATAATCCTAATTATGTTTGCAAGCTGAAGAAGGCCTTATATGGACTGAAACAAGCACCACAAGCTTGGTATTATAGACTGGACACATTTTTACAAGACAAAGGGTTCAAGAAAGGTACTATTGACAACAATCTCTACATTAAGTCTGAAGGTGATAATTTACTAGCTATTTTGGTTTATGTAGATGATATTATTTTTNTGGTTGTACTAATGAATCATCTGTTCAGTGATTTGCTAACTCTATGCAAACAGAGTTTGAAATTTCCATGATAGGAGAACTGTCATATTTTCTTGGTTTAAAAGGAAATCAGAGTTTTGCAGGAATTTTTATCTCTCAAGAAAAATATTTGAAAGAGATGTTGAAGAAATTTCAGATGAAGGATTCCTCCCCTATTAATACACCTATGGTGGTTGGTTGAAAGCTCAGTAAAGATGATATGTCACTCGATGTTGATCAAAGGACATACCGATCAATGATAGGCAATCTTCTGTACATCACAACATCCCGTTCTGATATAATGAAAGTTGTTGGAATGGTAGGTCGTTATCAGTCGGCTCCTAAACAAAGTCACTTGGTAGCTATCACAAGGATATTCAAATACTTGAAGGGAACAATGAATTATGGTCGGTGGTATCCCAGAAATCAGAATTTTTAGTTAACTGCTTATTCAGATGTAGATTGGGAAAATTGTGTGGATGAGAGAAAGAGCACCAGTAGAGGTGCCTTCTTCCTGGGTGACTCATTGGTAGCATGGATTAATAAGAAGCATGGATCTGTTTCCTTATCAACTACAGAAGCAGAGTACATTGCTGCACTCATATTTTGTGGATGATTCAAACTCTTGCAGATTTGAAGGTAAACTATATTGTTCCAATTACAATTCATTGTGATAACACCAGTGCCATTAGTGTCTCCAAGAATCATGTTTTTCACTCCAAGACTAAGCATATCCCAATAAAATACCATTTTCTTAGAGAACAAGTTACAAACATAGTCATTCAGATGAATTATATTCCTTCCACATAACAGATAGTTGATATCTTTACTAAACCGTTAGCAGAAACCCCTTTTGGATATCTTCGTCAAAAGTTGGGGGTTATAACTTCTTTCATCTAATTTGTTCACCTGATCAGGGGGAGTACTTATTGAATATCTTTTGTATTTCTAAGTTGCTCATAGTTGACAGGGGGAGTATGTACTGCAATAGCTCAGGGGGAGCGTGTTTCTTCTCTGACATTCATGTCAAAGGGGGAGAAAGTGTGGTAATTTCAAGGGTGCTACAGTGGTATAGTTGCATGTTTTTCAAGGGGTTGCCATCAATGCCAAAGGGGGAGATTGTTGGCATGTTTTTTAGATAGAGGTAGAGTATGAGTGTTTGTCATTGATGGTGAACCTCAGCATGATCAGTAGCATAGCGATAATGGAAAGATCGACAGTGTAAGCTCAGAAGGAGGAAAACAGTAAAAGCATGAAAAAGGTTTCATTTCAGAGTTTCGCAGATCAGGAAATCCAAAGGAAAGAGGTTCAAACTCGCGATATGTGAAATCACGATAACAATCCTGACCATTGGAGTCATAGGACATGTGGCAAGCGATTGGAATTTTGCTGACTTGCACATTGGAGGAGTCAATAGAGAATGGTGTGGGAACTCGCAATGTGCGAGATCACGAAATGATCTGGACCGTCAAATAATTGAGATCATGGACCGTTGATCAGGCTCAATGCAGTTCATAAGTTCATGAAATACGAAGTGCCTTTGGGCGTGGCCTGTGGTCACCGTCAGTGGTCATGTGAGGGAAAGAAGCTAGTGGTGCTAAGCTCCATCTCAGAGTCTCGATGATCGTGACTTGGAGTATCGAGATCCTTCATCACAGGAATCGCGATATGCAAGATTGCGCTGAGATCTGGACCGTCGGATCATTGGATATCTAGACCGTTTATCAGGCTCGATGAAGTTCATAAGTTTGTGAAATATGAAATGCCTTTTGGTGCAGCTTGTGGTCACTACCGGTGGTCACGTGAGGGAAAGAAGCTAGTGGTGCTAAGCTCCATCTCCGAGTCTCGATGATCACGAATTCTTATATCGAGATATTTCATCACAGGAATCACAATATGCGAGATCACGATGAGATCTGGACCATTGGATCATTGGAGATCTTGACCATTGATCAGGCTCGATGAAGTTCATAAGTTCACGAAATACGAAATGCCTTTTGGCACAGCCTGTGGTCACCACCGGTGGTCATGTGAGGGGAAGAAACTAGCGGTGCTAAGCTCCATCTCAAAGTCTCGATGATTGTGACTTGGAGTGTCGAGACACTTCATCACAGGAATGTTGAAATGCGAAATCACAAAATTCAAATTATGTTTAGCACTCGATCACAGCTAGTGGGCATATGAGATAAACGCGAAATCCTGTGGATTTAATCTAACCATGCTGGTTAATTGGAAAATTGATCGAAGGGTTACTGTTTCACCTCACAGATAATCAATCAGTTATGATTCAGTTAGTAGAACCGAATCATGGTTCTTGGATAGTTGGTGATTCAGTTGCTGAGGCATTTTTTCCCAAGAAGATTCGAGGTGTAATTGAAGAGGCTGGGAATAAAAGAAACACGCTGTGACTGTGCACGAGGTGTGGGTGTGTTGAGTGAAAAATTAATTGAACTGTAGAAAGGTAAAACTATAGTATGTGCAGTGGAAAGAAAACACAGATATGAGGAACAAAAGCTGAATATAACAGAATAGTGGAAGAGAGCAGAAAGTGCACATATCAAAGATGTACATCTATGAGAAGAAGATAAATATAAGGTGTGTATTCTGAGACAGAGGATAAGATCAGAAAGCTGAAGAGGATGCAAGAAGGGAGACACTGATGCAGGCAGAGCAGAGCGGCATAAATGAAGAGTGATAAGCTTGGTAAGCAAATGAAAACTATTGAATCACTGTAATAAATTCACAGAAAGAAAAGTTTTATATTTCAGGGTGGTCGGGAGGTGCTGGGGAGGACTGTTGTCCTCAAAGGTTCAAGTGGGTTCTTGAACACAGGGAGTTGTAGCTTCCATCTAGTTGCAGCCAGAGAAACCAGGGTGGCAGGGTGGTGCAAGGGAGAACAAGTGTTCTTTGTTATACAGGTTGGAGCTTGTGTAACTGGAAGTTGGTGCTTCCATCCAGTTGGTGTTGGAACACTCAGGGAGTTGATTCTTTCTTCTAGTGGGTGCTAGAGAAACCATAGATTTGGTGCTCTCAAACAAGTTGGATCTTGTGAAACAGAGGTAGTAGCCTCACATTGAGTTGGTGCTCAATTATAGATGATGTACAAAACTTAAAAGATTGCCTATCATTTCAAAGAAGAAGAGGTTTTCTCCCTTTATGGGTTTCCTCGTGAAAATATGTCTCTGTGTATATCTTATGTGTGACTAATGCTCATTGTTTATGTTGTCCATATGTTGTATAATATTGATGATCACTTGAAGAAAAATTAAGAATGTTTTAATAGACTTAAAATTGTTTAAGCACAATAGCAATTGATTCACCCCCCCTCTTAGTTGTCTTAGTAATTTCAACTGTTTCTTCTAAAAGAAAATAGGCCATATTATTTTAGGTAAAAATTATAGAATCATATATGGCACATTGGACATGTGACATTCCATACAAGTTTTTTTTATCTAGAAAGGGCCAAGAATCAACAAGTTTTGGGAAAGTTACCATAAATTTCACTTGGCACATCAAATTTTGGTTTGATACATGTCATTGTAGAGAAAACATATTAGAGTAATATATGAAAATGTTTAGACTCATAAGGAATCTTTTTTTAGAGATACATGACAACTAAGGTCGGCTAGCAATATAATCTCCCAATTTGGGTTTTAAAGGTACGTAACTTATAATTAGTGTAACTTTTGATTGGAATATTTATTTTTTGTGATTCAAAATTTGTGATAAACAAAAAAAGAGGAGTATTATTATTGTTATCCCAAATGGAAAAGGGTGTTCAAAAAATTACTTCAACAATCAAACCTCCATAAATGTCAACCATGACTCATGAAGAAAATGAATAAATACATAACCAATTGTCCAAATTGGAGAACCAATTTAAGGAAATGGGCTATAATATGTTGAAAAATGTTCATTTGTCACATGTGAAAGAAGTAATTAAAAGAGACATGGATCAAAATATGGAGCACTTACAAAATTAATTGGAGCAGAAGATGGATGAAAATATGGAACAATTACAAAATACCATGGATTGAAAGATGAATAAAAAGATGGAAGAATTTTAAAATTCCATGTCAACCATCTTCTTACATACCCTAGATGAAATATTCCCTAAAGGAGAAATTAATATGCAAGGAAATCCTGAAAATGTGGAGGAAACAATGATTGAGCCCTAGAATCATGATTATTCAACACTCAAATATCCACATCATATGGGGTTCCTCTAATCACCAAGGAACTACTTAATTCCCAAGATCAATATGAGAAAGTTTGAAGGTAAAGATCATATAAAATGCATATTCCATATGGATCAATTATTTGATCTACACCAAGTGCCAAACTTACAAAAGGTAACATCCTTGTATTTAGAAAATGATCAATTTGTTTGGTATCAATGACTATGTGAATGGAAATATGTTTCTATTGTCTCTTGGTCCATTTTTATAGATGAATTGATAGTACATTATGTGGATATTAAGAGAAATACATTCTTTAGTCAATTGATAAATCTCCAACAAAGAGGTCATTTCCAACAAAGAGACTATTCCAACCATATCTTGTCATGCATTAGATGGAATCAATACTCCACAAACCCTCAAGATAAAAGGATATATCAAAATGAAAAAGGTAACAATGTTGATTGATTTTGGTAGTACCTATAACTTCATTAATTGCAAATTATAAAAAATTCTTAATTGCAATGATTGCATATGGAGGTACCATAAATTTTTTAAGGAAGTGTCATTGTATCAAGCTTTATATGGGGGAGTATTTATTGGATAGTATTATTGCAATTAAAATGGGTGGTGTTGATGTTGTATTAGAGGTCTAATGGTTACAATAATTGGGAACAATGACTCCTAATTTCCAGGAGCTTTTCATGAGATTTTCCTCAGAAGGGAAATAAATTGAGCTTGTAGGTATCCAAGGGAAACCATATAAAGTGATAATCTCTAACATCATGAAAACATTACTAAAAAATGGACACCGTGATGTAATGAACAATTGTGCTCTCTAGATGTTCAAACATCTATGCCCTCTACTCCATTGGATCTCCAAAACGTTATTGAAAATAATTCCAAGTTATTTGGAGAGATTCCTAAGGGTCTTCCACTTTCTTGAGATCACGACCAGGCTATTATTTTCCAACGAGGAAGTGTGTCGCCTAACATTAAGCCTTAAAAGTACCCATTTGCAAAAAAAAGAGAAAAATTGAGCATGTGATTCAAGAAATGATAGAGGTTGGCATCACTCAACCTAGCTAAAGTTCCTTCTCTTCACTAGTAGTTATGGTTAAGAAAAGGGAAGGTTCATGGTGCATGTGTCCATATTATATACAACTTAGAAAAATGACCATTAAAGATAAGTTTCCTTTTCCTGTCATTGATGAATTATTAGATGAATTGCAAGGAACAATTTTCTTTAGTAAGTTGGATATTTGTTATGGATATCATCAAATCATAATGAATAAATAAGAAATCCCAAAAATATCCTTTATAACACATGAAGGTCATTATGATTTTTTTTTGATGCCATTTGGCCTTACTAATGCACCTTAAATATTTCAAATCTTGATGAATTATGTTTTTGAATCATTCCTTAGAAAATTTGTGTTAGTATTTTTAGATGATATACTAATCTACAACAAAGCTTTGGAAGAGCATGTATAACATGTTGACATGGTCTTAAAAACTATTGGAAGAGTGACAACTATATGCAAAGCATTCCAAGTATGTCTTTGGGGTTCAAGAAGTGGAATAGTTGGGTCATATTGTATCTCATGGAGGTGTCAAAGTGGACCCTAACAAAATTAAATATATTGTTGAATGGCCAATTCTCAAATCCTTGAAGAATCTTAAAGGATTTTTAGGGTTGATGGGATATTACCATAAATTTGTCAAGAATTGTAGTCAAATAACAAAACCTCTAATAAAATTATTAAAAAAAGAGGCATTTTCTTGGACTCAAGAAGAAACTAAATATTTTGAGAAAATTAAGGAGGTTATGTGTACAACCCTTATCCTAGGAACACTTGAGTTCAAAAAATACTTTATTGTGGAGTGTGATGGCTCATGGCATGGCATTAGTGTAGTTGTAATGTAAGAAGAAGGCCCCTTTCATTTGAAAGAAGCCAACTTAAAGGAAAGAAATTACTCAAACCCATTTATTAAAAGAAAATGTTGGCCATATTACATCAAGTTAAGAAATGATACCCTTACCTAATAGGAAGACACTTCAAGGTAAAAATAGATCATGATAGTTTAAAGTACTTATTGGAACAACGATTATGTTCATAAGAGAAAAAAAAATGGGTTACAAAGATGTTATGTTATGAATTCGAAATTATCTACAAAAAATGGAAACAAAATATGGTGGTAGCTGCACTTTCAAGTAAATAATAAGGTATATAGGGTTTACTATGTGTTATTTCCATTCCACAATTTGGTTGGGTGGGAGAAACAAAGATAGAATGGAAGACATATTAAAAGGTATGCAATATCATTCAATAACTACAAGAGGACCCAAGTGCATTAGATACATTTGCGTAGAAGAATGATTTACTGTGGTATCAATATCATATATATTTATGTAAGAATTCCCAACTAAAAAAAATACGTCATTTTGGAATTGCAAACTTCTCCTATAGGAGGTCATTCAAGATTCTTAAAAAATTACCATAGGATCAATAAGGATTTTTTCTGGGAAGGTATTAAAAATGATGTTCAAAAGTTTGTGGCTAAATGTGTTGTCTTCCAACAAAATAAGGGAGAGATAGTTAAGACCCTAGGTCTCCTACAACCATTAACTATACCAAGTGAATGTTGGGAAGAGGTTTCAATGGATTTTATTATGTGTATACCCAAGTTCTAATGAAATAATTTCATCATGGTAGTAATCAACTCACAAAGTATGCCCATTTTTTCTCCCTTTTTCATGATCCTCTCAAAGCAATTACAACAACCTCAACATTCATGTAAATAGTTCAGAAGCTAGATGGAATCCCAAAAATTATTGTAATTTACAAAGATCCAATTTTCACTAGAAAATTTTGGATTGAATTATTTGGGTACCCAATTGGCTCACAAATCCTCTTACCATCCTCAGTCCGATGGGAAAAATGAGATTGTAAATAAATGTCTGGAAGGGTATATTTGTTGCTTTGCATCCAATAAACAAACACAATGGTTCATGTGTTTTCCCTTGGCATAATTGTGGTACAACACATCCTTCCATACTTCACAAGAAATGTCCTAATTTATGGAACTTCAAGTGTTGGACTATGATTGTCGTTAGACCAAAACCCACAGGTGTTAGTCTCTGCCACAATCGATAGAGTCACTATCCATGAGAGGGGGTTAACCCATGTTGCAAACTTGTAGGAAGCGTTAAACCCAATGTCCAACAATCTCCCCCCAATGCTTGCCATAAAAGTTTCAAACTCAAGACTTGTCACTTTGATACCATTTGTTGGACTACAATTATTGTTAGACCAAAAATTGCAGGCATTGGTCTCCAACACAATAGTTGGATTTAAGATCCATGAGAGGGGGTTAACCCATGTTGCGAAACTCATAGGAAGCGCCGAACCTAATGTCCAAAATTATGGACATCATCCTCCATCCATCATGTGACCCTTGAAAGGGAAAGTGAAGGTTGAAGTAGTAGAGGACCATGTAGAGAACCAACAAAGGATTATCAAACTATTAAAGGACAACTTAGTTACCATTACCACACAAATCATCGTCTGTTCTCAAAGTCCCAAAGATGGGTGCTATCCTTGTGGAACTAGGAGGTTGGCCACTAACACCTCACCAACTCTCCTTTGCACTTAAGGCTAGGGTAAATGGAATCCTAACCAAGGGGGGATTATCTAAGGGTTACTAAGCTTCACGTGTGTAGTAGATAAGGGGAGTATGAGGAAGCTTAGAAACATAAACCGAATGGAGAAATGAAAATTGGAATTTAGATGGTTGGGAAGTAGTGGATAAAAGGGAGATCAATGTATTTGATTTCTTAGGGAATGGGGTCATTTGAGTAATAATAGAGGATGGTTATAAAGGAATATTAGGTGGTATCATACAATCACTTCATCTACAAACTCCTTGCCTAATTTTGTTGTTTGATCTACAAGGGTGATGGTGGAGAGGGGCTATAAAATATACGCTACTAAAAAAAATGGCAAAGGTGGCCCCTACCAAAGACTATCTAGAAACACACTTAATCAAGTGATCTAAAATGTGTAATGTTTCTATATTGAAAGGTAAATGATAAAAAAGTGAGATAAGAGGGAGGAAAACCATCACCCTAGCCCTTTTCAATTAAAATGAAGCACCTTTCCTTAGCCCTTGATTTTTCGTTTGTCATCCATACACCTACAAAAAAATTCCCAATTGTAGCATAGAGAAATAATAACTACACATAAGAAATTACCCATACATCACTCTATTACTTGGACGAAAAAATGACAACGATACTCCAATAACTTAAAGCTTCTTTTATTTACACTAGAAATTCCCCTCCAATCCAATCCATGTTGTAAATGGAGAGAAGAAATCCTTATATAGATTTGAACTCTAACTCCTCATACAATAAACAATGAATTTTTTCCTAAATCTATTAATTATCCTAGAAATAATGATAAAATAATCACGTCTAACAATCCTTTTACTAAAAGTAGAAAGAATTTATTGAGATACATAATCTCCTCTCTATGAGGTTACAATAGAATAGTATAAGAAAACATTCTCAATGAAACTCACATGTAACTAACTCCATGAACTAAGTCAACGATAATATAAAATAATAGAATATAGGAGTTAATTATAACAACTTCCCAAAATAACTAGGAATTGAACAACCTTCTTCTCCTTCACTAGGTTACTTTCACTTTGAATATTGATTCCCCAATAGTCTCCATGAAGAATCAATTCTGCATTAATAATTTTCAACAAACATGGCCCAACTCCCATAAAAGGCACATGCATCTTTCATAACCAAGTTTTTTTGGGAGCTTGATGACAAGATAAAGTAATTGTCTAACTATTCTAAAAGTGGATGACAATATTCAATTCAATGATCAGTGCATGTCGAATCCTCATCCATCCACCCAATGTTTAGCTGAAAAAATCTGGGTGAAGTGTTGTACAGTCAAAAGTTTATATGTCTTTAAATAGAGAAGGCTCCACAATTCGTAGCCAAGGTCTTCAGATCAACATTGTGCCATGGTCCATAAACGACCCCATAGCAAATATGCCCATCATTTAATTTCATCCTAATTGGTTAAAGTACGTCTCCTTCGATGACCATAGCACGACATTCTTGGGTTATGGAAATTTCAGCTTTGGGAAAACAAAGGAAATTTGGTGTTGTAATATGAATGATCACACCATGTAATAACTCATGTGCACAACATGCTTTATATTCTAGTTGGCTCGAACCATATGAGCAAGAAATGGGGTGGCTCCTCATGTAATTTGTGAGTTCCACGTCAAGTGCCAAATAGTGGTTTGACTTAATTAATAACTTAAGGGGGTGGCTTCCCCTTACATTCTTTCCATTGATACAACTATTTTTTAAGTTCTTAATTCCCATTTTAAATGTGCCCCTGTGCCCATCTTATATCATGTTAAGAACTTCAACTTAAGCATGACATCATCTTCACCTTTTTGAACCATTTATATGACTTAATATTAGGCTAGTGAAAATAAAGGGGTTATCCCTTTCATAATACTGTAGCCTTTACATTATATTATCATACTTTCTCACGCTTCATATTTCTTAGATGCCTAGGGGTGGCCGTTTTTATAATATGTTTACCACTATGTAAGATCTTCCATGCCCATGGATAACACAAAGTTTACCATCATTATATCAACATCCTTCATGTATTCATGTGTGGAACCATGAAGAACAATCATCTAGTGAGTTGTAGCATGTATCATAAGGAATATATCATTATCATTTAAGTGTTTAGGAGTGATCATGAAGAATGCAACACCCACACAACCAATCATCAAATGAGGATGGCATCATCAACGATCAAGACCAAGGAGCATGTGATCACCATGAAAGCAAAGAACTACCCCACCAAGTTCATCCACCTCATGATCAATGAAGAAGTACCACTAGGCTCAACCATCCTCAATCCAAGAATATTTCCTAAAAGTTACCCCTGAAAGTATGATTGTCAGACATGCATATAAGAGGGGCAATAGTTACAACAAAAAATAGGATGAAACAACAAGCATATCAATATCCCAATGAAAGAGTATTTGAAGTGGGGGATTGAGTATCTGCAAGATTATAACCATACAAATAGATGTCCCTCAAGCAACAAAATAAGGAAAATAAATCAACACCCAAGTATTATGGTCCCTATAAGGTATTGCAAAGGATTGGAAGTATAGCTTACAAACTGAAGCTACCTCCAGCATCATATGTACATCTAGTCTTCCATGTTTCTTTCTTAAACAAGGTAAATGATGACAAGATCCCAGTTCAAAATATTTTACCAGAGATTAACAAGGAAGGGAAAATCATACTAGAACTAGAGACAATCCTTGAAACAAGGATTTAGTAGTTACAAAATCAAGGAATTACTGAGTACCTGATCAAGTGGAAGAACCTACCAGTAGAAGAGGTGACATGAGAAGATGATTTCTTCATGTAGAAACACCTGAAACTAATCAAATGTTGAGGAAAACACTTGTTTGAAGGGGAGGGACATGTTAATCCCTATACAAAGCACCATGTTTTTTTTTTGTAAGTAAAAAATGGTGTTTCCTATTACTGAGATTTTATACTACACAAATTCCACATGTCAGCAGTCTGCCACCTGTTCCACCAAATTAGCAGAAACCGGAATAGGTGGCAGACTATGATAATTTTAGACAAACTAGCTATCCACCATCTTCCCTGCCAAATGGAAACTAGGGCAGGTGGCGGATTCATGTTCTTAGTGAACTGTTCTATGCATCTAAGAAAAACTACCAACTGAAAAAAGAGGGATGAATTGTAAAACTGTATCATTTCCATGCAAAGAGCTAGCCAAAGAGTGTGCAAGGTATCCATAGAAAAGAGATTAGACATTAGCACCTCGGGGAATGTCGTCTAGAGCGCCTGTGGAAGGGCCATCCTTGGATGGAGCACGAAAGGCCTTGAGTAGGTCAGGCAACACTGAGTTGCTGGTGTGTTTGAGAACACATCATAAAGCATGTCGATTCGTTGGTGCATGAGGGTGTTCCGGTGTATCTGGTCTGCCATTTGGCTCTTCAGCTCGAACATGAGCTCGAGTTTCTTCGGATTGAAGAAAGGTGGTGGAGGATGGTATAAATAAAGGAGAACAGTTAGTGGTGGAGGTGCCAAGACTGGGTGGACCTCCACCTCATCTCCCAAGTCCTCCAACGCAGTGTCCCCGACCTCCACCACCTTGACCTCCTCCAATGTTGTACCAATGTTCGTGAACTCCACTGCCTTGACCTCCTCCATCGTTGTACCAACTGGGAATTTCATGTCCTGAATTGTGGCAATAGAATCCATATGTAGGAATCCCCCTAGGTATTTCTCTTCAATTATACATGTATCTCCCTCCATGGTCTTCGGGGTACTTGTGCTTGTAGGGTTATGGCTGAGGGATTGCGTATCATCCGGGAATGTGAAAAGGAGAGAATCCGTAGGAACCTGGATGGGTTCCTCTGAAATATCCTCCTAGACATATGCCATTGGCGATGTTCTTGGTTTCTGCCATCTCTAAGTCCGAGCAATGGACAGGGCACATTCTAGCCTCTGCAAACGCCTCTGTCAGGAAGCTAGACTATACCAGGCTGGGCCATGCCTCAACTTGCCTCTCTCCCTTAGCATGGATAGGCTAGGAGGATTGATAATTCTCTTGGTAAGATCAATAAGAATCCAATGCCCGTAGGTCTTGTTATCAGAGCGGCCAGGGAGGTGGAGCATGAGAGAGAAATGGAGCCAACCTTGTCCGAGTGGGAGAGATAAGCCTAGGCTCCACATGACCAAAGTACTAAGCCCTCCATTGCATTTATACCTTGGTGCCACCATCAACTTCATGTGAGGGAGATGTCCTCCCCTTTTCAATAGGAAGTAATGGCCTCCCTTCATTCAAGATTGAGGTGAAGGGCATTGGCCTACCATATTTATGGCTTGGGCCTAGGGAAGACTACGTGGCCTCCTGTAGCTACATGGCACCCCATCCGGGATACAAAGCCCCATGTTAAGTGATATATATTGAGTTATTATATATCTATTGTTAGATTAATATTGTTGGCTAGATCTTTTAATTGTTATTGTACCCTTTGTCTCCTATATATACCAAGGATACATACCTTTAGGATAATCTCATTTTGTAAAATTTTTTGTTGTAAAAGAAGGTTTCCCCCTCAAAGAGGCTTATATTTCAATCTTATATCTATTTCTCAAGGAGTGGAGTTACTTCTCTCTCTATTTTCAAGCTATTTTGGTGTTTGTTGTCTAACATTATGTCCCTTATTTTGGTGAAACTATGGGGATCTTAGAGCACCAAAAATGTGTAGGTGACTTAGTTGAATAGGGTGAAGAAGGTGCTGAAGAAGAGGAGGGAAAGTGTGAGGATGTCCCTCGGTGAAAATCTTAGGGTATATTAATCCTTGAAATACTACGGTAAAGAATTAATAAGGAGGTTTAATGGCTGACATATATCAAAACGTAGGATCAATAACTAGATCTAGAAATCTTGCTATCTGATTCTTGGATATGCGTTGGTTTTCCACATACTTGATAAAGGTTGGATAGGGATACTTTTTAGATGTGAATATGGGGATAAAAGGATGTTTGTTAGAAGAAATATTTAGGGAACATATTGTGTGTTCCTTGAGTGATGGACAACTTGTTTTGACCCATGGTTAAGGTTATCAAGATGCCACTGATTTGGGTCACATTACCTAGGTTTCCTATGGATATGTTGATTATTGGAATTTTAAAGGATATGGGGGATTCTTTAGAAAATATGAAAGAGTTTGATGAATACTTCAAGGAAAATTCTCAATAGTTAGTGTCTTTGATTTTGGTAGATATTGACATAAGTGAAGGACTAGAAAAGTGCATGGAGATTATGGCAAGTCCTACTTAGTTACAACACTACTAAAACATCCCATTTATAAGTATTCACTATCATAAATATGGTCATATGGAATTTGATTATTAATTTTACTATGTAAATTTGGTGTGGTGAAGGAAATCAAAATCTAGGGTATTTGGAGAAGCCATGAAAAATTCTAGTCCTTGATGTGAAGAGACAAATGGTCAAGCCACAATCTTAATCCAACCTATTCAAAGTCAAGTAATGGACTCAAAACATAAAACACTATCGATAATGGTATAAAGGAGTTAGAATGAAAGGTTTATGGTGGAACTTTGTGACGATTAGAAGTAGTTATCATGGAAGGTGCAGATAAAACAATATAAAAGGCTAGGAGCATTAACCCTAACAAGTAAAAAGAAACAACCTCTGGTTTACTTGTATATTCTATTCAAGGTAATCAAAGGTTAATGGAAAAATACGATTGTCCCACTCCATTAAGGATGTTTAGGAGATAGGGAGGAACTTGTGGGTTATGAAAAACCCTAGGGATACATGGTTAGGGTAGAAACTCCTTTCCCCATCCATTGGTAAGAAGAACTCAAGTTCAAAAGTTGTTCAACATTTTATTCAAAGATGGTGTTCAAGGGGTGGTTTCAGAATTGGGATTGTGTGGTCGAAGGAAAGACTTGGAAGGAAAAATTACCAGTAGGTATCTCTTAAGACCTAGAAATGGTAACGAACCATGGGAGAAAAAGGGTTGGTATAGGGCTTAGGAATGGACAATGTAAAGGATACACACCCATAATATACAGGGAGAAAATGTCTACTACATCATGCATAGGAGAAATCCTTGAAATATATTTATCAAGGGATATAGAATTCAATAATATGGGTCCTTAGAGAGGAACAAACTCCTTCACTCGGGTTAATATTATTATTCTATCCATAAATATTAGAGGTCTTAGTGATTCCTCCAAAATAATTTCCCTAGGTCATGAAGCTTATGGAGATTCATAGTCCAAATGTAATTCGTGTTCAATAGACTATGGGGGAGGGTTTAAAGGTTATAGGGTGCAATGGCCCAGATCACTAAAGGAAATTCAAGAAAACATTTACCCACGTAATAATAATATCTACTAAAGGGAATACATAATTACCATACATTAATCCAATAACCATTTTCAATCATTATAATTATTATTGAGAGGAGAAGTGAGAGATAAGGAACTTACCCATGGTAAAGAACCCATATTACACGTAACCTGGTGACTTGAGGAACATAACCATACCTCGATCATTGACTTGAAATCCACAACAAAATGCGGGGGACGATTCTCCACCCAACCATAGACTTGGATACTTTAATTAGTATAGCTTACAATCTAGAGCCTCCTCCATCATCATATGTACATATAGTCTTCCATGTTTCTTTCTTACAGAAGGTAAAGGATGAAAAGATCCCAGTTCAAAATATTTTACCAAATATTAAAGAGAAAGGGAAAAATCATACTAGAACTAGAGACGATCCTTGAAACAAGGATTTAGTAGCTACAAAATCGAGAAATTACTGAGTACCTCATCAAGTGGAAGAACCTACCGGTAGAAGAGGTGATATGGGAATATGATTTCTTCATGTAGAAACACATGAAACTAATCCAGTGTTGAGGAAAACACTTGTTTGAAGGGGAGGGGCATGCTAATCCCTATACAAAGCCCCATGTTAAGTGCTATATTGTGAGTTATAATATTTTTATTGTTATATTAGTATTGTTGGCTAGATCCTTTAGTTGTTATTGTACCCTTTGTCTCCTATATATACCAAGGAGACCTATCTTTAGGATAATCTCATTTTTTACATTGTTCTATTGTAAAATAAGGTTCCCCCCTTGAAGAGGCTTAGATTTCATTCTTATATCTATTTCTCAAGGATTGGCATTACTTCTCTCTCTATTTTCAAGCTATTTTGGTGTTTGTTGTCTAACATTAAATCCTTTATTGTGGTGAAAATATGGGGATCTTAGAGCACCAAAAATGTGTAGTGGATTTGGTTGAATAGGGTGAAGAAGGCAGTGAAGAAGAAGAGTGAAAGTGTGAGGATGGACCTCGGTGAGGATCTTAGGGTATATTAATCCTTGAAATACTATGGTAAAGAATTAATAGGGAGGTTTGATGGTTGACATATATCAAAATGTAGGCTCAATGACTAGATCTAGAAAGCTTTCTATATAATTCTTTGGTATGGGTTGGTTTTCCACATAGTTGATAAAGGTTGGATAGGGACAATTTTTAGATATGAATATGGGGATAAAAGGATATTTGTCAAAAGAAATATTTATGGAACATATTGTGTGTTCCTTGAGTGATGGGCAACTTGTTTTGACCCATGGTTTAAGATTATCAAGATGCCACCGATTTGGGTCAAATTGCCTAGGTTTCCCATGGATATGTTGGTTATCATAATTTTAAAGGATATGGGGAATTCTTTAGGAAATATGAAAGAGTTTGATGAATACTTCAAGGAAAATTCTCAATAGTTAGTGTCTTTGATTTTGGTAGATATTGACATAAGAAAAGGAGTAGAATAGTGCATGGAGATTATGATAAGTGAAATAGTCCTACTCAGTTACAAGACTAATACAATATCCCATTTATAATTATTCACTATTGTAAATATCCTCATATGGAATTTGATTATTTATTTTACTATGTAAATTTGGTGTGGTGGAGGAAATCAAAATCTAGGGTATTTAGATAAGCCATGAAAAATTATACTCCTTGATGTGAAGAGACAAAGGGTCAAGCCACGATCTTAATCCAACCTATTCAAAGTCAAGGAAAGGACTCAAAACATAAAACACTATTCACAATGGTATAAAGTATTTGGAATGAAAGTTTTATGGTGGAACTCCGTAACGATTAGAAGTAGTTACCATGGAAGGTGTAGATAAAACAATATAAAAGGCTAGGAGAATTAACCCTAAAAAGTAAAAAGAAACAACCTATGGTTTACTTGCATATTCTATTCAAGTTAGTCAAAGGTTAAGGGAAAACGAATATTGGCCAATTCCATTAGGGGTGTTTAGGAGATAGGGAGGAACTTGTAGGTTATGAAAAACCCTAGGGATACATGGTTAGGGTAGAAAATTCCTTCCCCATCCATTGGTAAGAAGAAATAAAGTTCAAGAGTTGTTAAACATTTCATTCAAAGATGGTGTTCAAGGGGTGGTTTCAGAATTGGGATTGTGTGGTCCAAGGAAGGACTTGGAAAGAAAAAATATCAATAGGTTTCTCTTAAGACCTAGAAAGGGTAACAGGACATGAGAGAAAAAGGGTTGGTAGAGGGCTTGGGAATGGACATTGTAAAGGATACACAACCACAATATAAAGGGAGAAAATGTCTACTACATCATGCATAGGATAAATATTTGAAATATGTTTATCAAGGGATATATAATTCCATAATAGGGGTCCTTAGAGAGGGACAAACCCCTTTAGTGGGGTTAATAATATTATTCTATCCATAAATATGAGAGGATTTAGTGATTTCTCCAAAATAATTTCCCTAGGTCATGAAGATTATGGAGATTCATAGGCCAAATGTAATTCATGTTCAAGAGATTATGGGGGAGGGTTGAAATTTTATAGGGTGTAATGGCCCATATCACTAAAGGAAATACAAACAAACATTTACGCATGTAATAATCATATCTACTAAAGGAAATACACAATTATTTTAATTAATCAAATAACCATTTTTAAGCATTAAAATTCTTATTGAGAGGAGCAGTGAGAGGTATTGAACTTACCTGTGGAGAAAAAACCATCTTACATGTAACCTGGTGAATTGAGGAACGTAGCCATACCTCGATCATTGACTTGACAACTACAACAAAATGTGGGGGACAAATCTCCACCCAACTGTATACCTGACTACTTTAATTAGTAGTAGGTCACCCCTGATCTCTCAATCCACTACTCAACCAATGAATTCTTAACCTTGTCCTCTCTATAGATTTAGCCCAAAAGAGAGAGATGTGCCAAAGATATAGATGCCCCTTTTCACTTTCTTTCCCTCTATATATGGAATCTTAAAACTAATTTGTTTATTATATTTTTTAGTGCTTTTTCCCATATATTGTCATTACTTATTTTACCATTACCTTGATTATTCATTTTTAAGTACTTTTTATACATTATTATTATTTACTTATGTATTTATTACTTTAATAATAATAAGGTGGAAATGATTCCCTTCGGATTATTATTATTATTTAATAATAATATTGGGATGATCCTTTTAGGATAATGATTATACCTCTTTATTATTATTTAATTAAATAATAATACTAATAATAATTTGGGGCATCACATATGGGTAATTGGAAAAATTCACAAACACTGTGAGTTATTATCTCTATATGTAGTAAGTAACTCTAACATGTAATTACAAGTTGAAAGAAATCTATTTCATTACTTAATCACTATTTTTTTTTGCTTCAAGTATCTGGACAAAGTTCTCGTTCAAGGATATGGAATAGGGAATCACAATAATTAATTGTTATAGGCCATATGAAGAGAGGCAAACTTTTGGTGAAGGTTTTTTCTCTTTGGAATGTGCACTTGAGGAGAGGTTTATCATTACAGGATATTTAAATTATACACTAAATAAATATTAAGTGTGGGGAGAGGTAGCTCATATGGACATTCTAGTAGAATTCTTTAAGCACAAGATGGAGGGCACCGAGCTTAAGGATATCGAACCAATTAAACTTGTGTCCAATTGGAGGAACACAAAAATATGTAAGGATGGGGTGTCAAAGAGATTGGAAAATTTCTTGGTGTTTGGAAGTCTCATGTCATAAATAGATAAAATAAGGAGATAGGTAGAAGTAGGGGGAGGATCTAATTATTCTCTCATACTAATTAAATTGGATAAATAAAACAAAAAACTTGCTATGGATTTCAAATTTAATCCAAGTTGGTTGGAGGAACAAGAGTTTCAAGAATTGGTTAAACCAGAGTGGATTAAGTTTGATTTCGAGTTAGGGAAGACATTAATTTTCCAATTTGCAACTTGTTTGAGGAAGTTAAACGAGGTAGTTTAACTTGGGCAATGAAAATACATAAAATATTGGATAAGGAGTTAAAAGGAATTTGAAAAATAAATAAATATTTATTTGAGAAGAATGTAGTACAAATTTTTATAGAAGAGGAGAAATGAAAGATCAAGGATCTAGAAATAAAAATGAGAAAATTGCTTTTAAGAAGATAGGACAAAGGGAAAAATGGTGTGGCTAGATAAATGGGATGAAAACATAAAAAAATCACCAATATGAAAATCATAAAAAGAGGGTCATTATGATTTTGGAAATGAAAAATGAATAAGGAAAAATTGTCAAAAAATTATCGAAGACTATTGAAGAATATCTCACTTTCAATTAATTTATGAAGAGTCGGAATGGGTAAAAAATGTTTGAAATCTTGAAGCTAACCTTAATATGCCATAGTGTGCCAAAAAATGAACCAAAGACAAAAAAATAAAATTATTGTAGATGATATGAAGAAAGATAGTATATAACCATGAAATCCCATAAATTAAAATAGATAAAAAAGGATGGCTTAGTTTGTATTGATGAGGCTCTAGAATTTATATAGAATTACACAACTCCAATCAAATACTATTCTAAGATGCACAAAATTGTAAGTTATAAGAAAGTAATTTTATGTGAATGCAACTAACATTATCTAATTGCATTTCACTCAAAAAATGGTCATTTATTATGTTGTAGCGGCTAGTCATCCCTGCTGACTAGACCCCCCAGTCGACCAAATAAGTTGACTACATAAGTCAAGTATAGGAGTTGGTCGAATAGACAATTCGAATCGACCAACCAAAGTAGTGAAGAAGTTGTGATTGATAGGTAACTACAATCACAAGTGCTGTTGAGATCCCATTTTTTCACTCACCATACACCTCTTTTGGCCATTTATTCCCCACCTAGGCATTGAAATCCAACTTATTGTCTCCTATTACTACCCTTTTGCCTGCCTAAAGATCCTGATTGTAACATGAGGTAAAATTTGTTTATTTTGATATTTTCTGAAGTTTTTGATAAATTAATTAGGATCTTTTGGCTATATTTTACCAATGATAAAAGGACACTTACCTTTTCAATGTAAGAACTGTTCCTGCACTATTCTTGGCCTTTCAGTACCTGCGCAGGCATTATGGTACCTGAGATTGTGGCTTCTCCTAGTTGCGCGTGCCCAGGATGGAGTTGATGACATGGGTATTTCTCTTATGGATACTATGATGGGTTTTGACCCCTTCCCTTATGCCCAACATTCATCTATTACACAAAATATCAAAATTCATGAGAAAATATTCTAGTGCAGCACCAGATCGGGGTCTGAACTCAAAACAGGAATGATATCTAAGATGGTTAGAATGATTTCCTAAGATAGAGGAAATCATGGTTAGTAATATATTTTAGTTTTGCTAAGTCATTTTTCCCCTGAGTTCACAAGGACAGGGGAAAGAAATGTAATCCGATATACTCAAAACTTTATATATAGAGAGGGATTCACTTTGTGTAAAAACTAATTTGTAAATACCCCTTTGCTAAATATAATAAAAGATTGTGTTACTTATTTCTTGTTTTTGATATTGTGATAGATATGTTGTGAGTAGATTAGAGATTTGTGTTTGATATTAATCAGATTTTCGACTTATTCATGTTTATAACTTGGTGAGTTACTGAATCTTTTTTTCTCACTAGTTGGGAAGGCATGGGCCCACCTCCCCTGGTAAGTTGAGTTATTTGTATACTATTCATACTTTACTTTGCTGTAGTTGCATTTCTGAATGGATTTGTGTAGAGAGATCTTTAAACCATAGGTTTTATTTGAGTTTTGTGCATTCTTTACTCGTTGGGGATTTCTCATAAGTTGTAAACCAAACTCCCTTAGTACAATGGAATGGTTTCCATATGGACATATAAACTTGGGAATGAATGATTACATGTTTTCATTTCACCAAAGAATATCTCTTTTTTGTAGAAGCTTGAGGATTAAAAACATTCCAGAATTTATTGGTAGCTTATTTGACCACAAATATCTAATATAAATGCTTCACACACTTGATGAATAAGCTAAGAGCTCACCTGATTCAATGAACAAATTGAACAAAGATCTTTAAATCATCTACTATGTGTGTGACAACATGGAGTTGTAATGAAATAGATAAAGTGTTGACTCTGGATTAATGAATACTGGTTTATGAGCAAATTCTAAGATCTGGAATGAGATGCATGATCACACTATAACTTCATCTGCTTAAGAGAAGATACTTCATTTCTTATCCTAAGATAAGAATAATTAATATTAAGTATAGATAGAAGTTTTGTGATGACCTGGTCACATCTTAAGAAGCTTTAAATACTCTTTGACTATTGAAAAAATGGAATGTATCTGTAGAGGATTTAGTTGTTATATTCAAATTTTGTGGTATTAAGGGAATAAGTATTAATGGGATTTTATCTCTGGGATTTGAGTTATTTTCTTGCTAAGTGTGGTGTGACCTCTAGAGGTATTGTAGCAACAAAGAGATGGCATTTCAGGGGACAAGAGTTTAGTTTTAATAGATGTACATGTTGTGTGTTTACATTCGAGTTAGTTTTAATAGAGTGCAAACTGTGTGTTCACATTCCTTACCGGTAGTTGTAAGTTTTCTTTACAAAATATTTTTATTTTGTTGTTTCACCCACTAATTGAAGTGTCAATATTTGTGGAAAGACTCTTTTAGAGTCATTCCCCTACATACCGATTTGATGTCTATGGTTAAGAATGCAGTAGCACCTTGTAGTCAGTCCCTCTTGTTGTGAAGTAAGCATTTTAGGTTAAGAATAGGATTAGTCATTAGGAATTACTCTCAAGCTGATTAGTCTTATTCTAGGTTAGTAACAAGATTACATGGAGACTTGAATGGATCCATACTGTTGACTGATATAGGCATCTTCCTTAGTAATTGCTATTATGTTTCTCATTCCTTTCCCACATTGATAAATAGATGATTTCTTTTTATACATAGAATAGAGTTTAAGTAGTTGATTCCTTAGCTTGGTTAATGATTATCTGTGTGGAGTAGTGGTTGCTTTTCTTACGTTCATGCATGATTAGTAGGTTAACTAGTTCTCTTGCTCCTTGAAAGAAAAGTTAGGATACACTTCTGTTATTTTCCTACACACACTTTGCTTGCAGTTTATCCATTTATGAACCTGGTTGACATTTATGTGGGACTTTATTACAACAATTAATTATCCCAACAAGTACATATATGTGAATATGTAACAAAGAAAGGTTGGTTGTTCTTGTATATAATAAAGTGAATATTGTTGGTTCTCCCACTACTTTGTGTTTGCTTCCATGTATGTCTATGTGTGTGTGTGTGTGTGTGTGTGTGTGTGTGTGTGTGTGTGTGTGTGTATAGTGCTATAACATATATGCTTCTTTGTGTAAAGAACTACTGGTAACACTCTTGTACTTTCTCTTAGCCTAAAACAATGGTTCCATTGTTGATAGTTCTGAACTTGAGCATGTAAAGTAAAAATCACATAGATGAGTGAAGGGATTCTAGATCAAAAATGTGTGTGGAGGTTTATGAAACGTCCAACGTTTTGAGTGGACACTCCACCCATCATCAAGGATATAGAAATATGAAAAGTTCTAAAAGAGTGATCGAGTTTATAGGAGAAGCATAGATAGCCATTAACAAGAAGAATATAGACGTTGGTAAAAGGTTAACAATGTGGTTAATAATAGGGAAAAATAACATTTAAAATTATGAACTTAGTGATAAATAATTAAATTAGAAATAAATGATGTTAAAAAATGAATTAAAGAGTTAATGAAGAAATGTTTTTAAAAATGATGGGGAGAGAACATATTGTATTCGAGAAATAAAATATTATATTAGAATAAAGAGGAAAGGGAGTTTGTTTGAAAGTGATGAGGGGAGAAAATATTATAATAGAAAGGGGGTAAGAGGAAAGTAAAAAGTGGGTTAAGGAGTAAATAATGAGGAGAAAAAGAATCTTAAATTAAGGAAATAAAATATTGGAATAAGGAAGGAAGTGAGTTTGACAATGATAAGAGGAGAAAAAATAATAAATTAGGGAAAAGTAGTATAATAGAGGGGGGGTGTAAGAAGATAGTAAAGAAAGGGAAGGAGGAGATGTTGAGAAGTTAGATAAGGATATAATAGAATTAAAGGGAGACTAGGTGAAAATGTAACAAAGATAAAGAATATAACAAGAGTAAAAAAGATAAATTATTAAAATGGATTAAAAAGGATAAAAAAAGTTAGGTGATGAAACAAAGAATAGGAGGAGGGGAAGAGAATGGGGGTAGGAGGTGAAAATGTGAAACAAAATATGGGGGGTGGGGGGGTTAAAAGTATAGTTATTAGGGAGATATTAATGAGAAATATAATAATGGAAGAGGGGAAGGAGATAGATGAGAAGAGAGAGAGAGTATAGACAAAGGAAAATGAAAAATAAGATAACAGAGAGAAGCAAATGATGAGATAGAGAATGGTTTAAATAAAATAAGATTAGAAAGAAGAG
>JASDQU010243270.1:67835-81298 GCA_032191745.1 Picea mariana | reverse complement strand
GGGGTTGGGGATAAAATTTTAGTTTGGTTAAAGAAGATAAGATGCTTTGATTTAGATGAGTGTTCAACAATCGCTGATTGGGAAGTTCGGTTATGGATAGTGTCAGCTATATGCTCTTCAAGTTTGGATTTGAAGGTTCTTCTAGTTTTTCCTATGTAAGATTTCCTACAGGAGAAAGGAACCAGGTAAACACCTAAGCCCAACATTGAGTCTAATTTATCTTTTTCTATTCTAAGAAGTTGTTTAAGGGTTTTGTGGGGTTTGAACACATTTTTGATATTCTTCTTAGCTAAAATTTTTGCAATGTGATTGATGGTGCCTTGGATGTAAGGAAGAGAAAGGAGAGCCTGAGGCTGAGAGGAAGGCTTAAAGGTTTTTGGTTTTGGTTTGTTGGTTGAGCCAAAGGATCAGTTAATTTGAGGGAGAGGGTAGCCGTTGGATAAGAGGGATTTGGTTAAATGGGATTTTTCTCTACTAGGTGTTGAGGGGCATAAATACTCAGAATCACATAGATGTTAAGGTTGGAAGACATATGTGAATGGTGGGAGTGGAAAATCAATAATTACATAAAAAATTATGCAAGGAGGAACCAAATGATGTTAGTAGAATCCCACACACAGTTCTTCACATAAGTGCATGAACGATTCCTAGAAACCATTCCAAAGGAATTAATTGAATATCTTAATCAATCACCTAATGCGCAAAGTCACTTTGTATGAAAATTCAATTCTCAAAATAAAAATGTAGGAAGAACGAATTTGAACAAGTGGTTTGAAAGAATCATCTGTGACTACATTGAAGAACAAGCAATCGAGGATAGATCGTCAGTCAAAACTATAAAAGAAAATTTTTACACTGACTTGCATGATGATTTTCTTTGCATTATTCCATCTCTACTGCCCGATTTTTTGCTATAAAAAGAAGTCAAAGACATTTTTGATTAGCACACCCTCTTGGGAAATACTCCACCAAATTCAAATTGGAAATAAAAGTAGGAAGAATGGGAAGAAGTTTTAGAATCCAATTACAGAGACACACGCAAAGCATGGGATTACTTCCTAAAGAAATGAGAACAATGTGAATGGTTAACACTGTTGACTTTGAATAAGACATCCTGATGATGGGGGAATGTATCATCAATGAAATGATATAATTCGAGTTGACCACATAAAAAAATATAATGTCTGAAGTCGGGAGGAAGATGACTGAAACTAGTGAAGAAATACATTCAAGAGGGAGGAGTGCATGATGAATGCAAGTCTACAAGCCCTGATTCATCATCCAGAGACTAGATAAGTATAAACAACAAAAGAGGTGAGAAGAGACTCAAAATGAGAGGGATCCCATAAGTTTGAATCGTAAGATCCCCCAAGTGTGACAATTCACTGAAGTTGCAATAGAGTGCGTCCCGATGGTTGTTGGGAGGAATGAAAGTTTTCAGTTGAGTGAGGCAGCCAATGGCACCTAAAACTAAATTGACATATTCGACAATATGGAAATTTATGATTCAGGACCCATGATTTGACATTCTCCCACAAGAAGCCCCAACCCATGTATCAAAAAATCTCTTTTCCAAAGACTTCATCTTGATACTTAATCTCTGAAAGTATGGTGCCAAACAGATAGAAATGGTCACATAAGAGACACTTTTGACTGAATCACAAGAAACTAATCGAAATAAACCAGAGGGAAAATTGCTTCATATAATATATATCATAAAATTTGTACCCCTACCAAACTTACTTATTGAATATTCCAAATCGTTATAAAATGAAAATGGATCGACACAACCTGATAGAAGATGATTCAAAGAGTACATAGACAAGGGTTGTAAAAATGATGACACAATCCCAGTAAGAGAACAATTGCAATTAGCATTGGAATATGGTTCCACTGAAGGCCAACAACATATCATATTAGTTGAATTGAACACTTAGATTTAGACTCCCCAAAGAAAGATCATATTGAATTCCTATTGGACTCTTATAAGAACTAAGAAAGATCAAAATCTTGCAATATTCCTAGTTTCTAAAAGCCCCAATAAATCCACAATGGGCTTCAATCACATTCCCATGTATGAAGGAGACAAAGATACCAAATGATGTTGGTTGGTTTGTGATAAATTTTGGGATGCAATCGACATCACCGATGAAGATAAAAAGATGGCACAATTCGATGCCACTCTTCAAGCCAGGGCCCTCACTTGGTTCATGAATTTTATAGAGAATCAAACAAGATCAAAGGTGGAGATAAAGAAAAAATTCCTCACATTCTTCAAGACACAAGAGATCAATCATCTGACTAGAAAAAAGATGAAAGAAATCAAACAAAGTCAGGGTGAAACAGTTTGAGAATATGACAAAATATTCAAAGACTTATTATGTCAAATTATTTACATCATAAAAGAACGACTCATTGTACAATGGCACATAGTATGACTTCTACAAAAATCCGAGCTCCTCTATGAATGTACAACATTTAGACATGTGAGGATGCATTGAAAAAATCTCATCATATAGATATAGATGATTAAGGATAACTAATCTCATCAACAATAGAGAAAAGACTAAAGGAAAAAATCAAAGTATTGCAACAGTCTATAAAAAACAATTCCATCACGCAGAATGAACTCTGGTGCACCATTTTCTCTAGTGAAGGGAACACGAAGGACTATTGAAAATTAAATGATGCATTGGATCCAACTGTTTGACGGATCCAAATAGAAAATGTCTCCAATATCTGCCAAAGTATGAAAAATCACGCAACTAGGGACTGCCGACACAATCTAAGAAATGCCCGACCAAAATGGTGTCATATCTGTGAGGAGAATAATCATTTTACACAATAATATCAGTTAAATGGGAAAACAAATATCCATTATGTATACCACATGTAAACAACCGACCATAATGTCGACCAAGGAGGTGGAAATGGATACATAGGTCGTGGTCATAGTGGTTATCAAGGAAGAGGAGGATACATAGGATGGCATGTAAAAACAAGTATAGGACGTGGTCATGGCCACTTCTATTTCTTTAATTGTTGGAAAGAGGACCACATAAGTCTTGAATTCTCTATAAAAGGAAGAACCAACCTCAAGTCCTATAACATATGTGGAATGGGTGATCACTCACTTGAAGACTACCCAATTGTATTGGAGAAAGTGATGGGCAAAATAAATGTGAACCTCTTGCACACAATGCCTAAACAAGAACTATTGAATTCATAAAATATGCAGGTTATAATAAGATAAGGTGTGGGTGAATACACTTATCCATATCCGTCAGTTTGAAAAAGGGGATATTGAAACACATATACCGACCTTGAACAAGAAGAAAAAATAATGTGGGAAGCAATGAAGTTCTTCAAAAATATCGACCAAGATAAGCCAAATGGAAACATGGGATGACAACCAAACATTTCATACACTTCCCTAGAATAATTTCTTTAGTTATTAGTCCAAATTTACCTTAAATCATTTCTATAACTTGTTTAGGCATAAACATTTAGACTTTGGTTTTTATTATGTTCCCGTTCATAATTTTATATAAACTTATATAAATTCATATTCTCTTTTCTATCAATTCTAAGTAATTTTTTTATTCTTTAATGTCTTCTAGATTTTTATTAACTCATTCATTTATTCATGTAGCATGCCATTCAAGATGCACCTACATGCTCCAATGGCACCACTAGCCATTTGACTTAGTTTGGATGTTGTCGACGCTTGGAGTTAATACTCCACTTGTTGACCTTTTGTGAGACTAATGGATTACTGAGGAATAATGAATCTTCCTTATTGCGTGTCCTCACAGAATCATGAACCTCTCTAGAACAAGGTAGTCATTAATATTTAGTTCAGGTCACAATGAGAGAGCTAGTAGGCTATGATAGAGATTCTACCACACCTCTTTCTTATCCCTCCAATACCTGTGTATGACCCCTTTACTCCATATGTGAGTCAGATTAACAAGCGTCACCATGCCCTCATCCACTGAAAAATATATTATTAATAACTCATATAAATGAAATCCATAACTAAAATCATTATCATAATACATGTGTCATAAAACAAGTACTCATAATCGAAGTCAATAGTCCACTTCCTGACTCAATCTTGAGTCCAAGGAACTCTGTCGATGCCTTCAACATCATCATCATGTCATGTTTCCTGCGAGCTCAAGAAACTCATCATAATACATGTCAATGCTAATACATGTCAATGACATACATCAATATTAATAACATATCAAATTTAATACTCAAACATAGCATAAACTCATAAATCAAAAAAGATAATCGTAATGTACCATGTTTTAACCGAATCACTTGGTTGCAAGTGTCCTCAAAGAATAAATCAGTGGTATGAGATGTGATCAGTGGAAATGGATGTTACATACACCCCCTCTTGTTTTAAAATTCATCCCAAAGTTTGTACAATCTAACAATGAAAGAAATAAATAGTTGCCACTAATCTATAATCAAACTATCATAATAAATAAGGAAACTGATAATGCATCTCATATGCTTCCTCCCAAGTAGTAGAATGTGGACTATAACTGTACCACTGGAGCTTGACCTGATCGACCAATCAATGTTGTAGTTGTTGAGTGAAATGGTCTAGCATGTGGATTGTCTCCACTATGAGAGAAACCTCTTATGATACTTGCAATGAAATCATGTCAACAACATGTGACAGATCTGAAATATAATGATGTAAAACAGAAACATGAAACATATCGTGCATATGCCTTAAAGAATCAATTACGATTAGTCGGTAGCCATGGGTCCTTTATTTTCTACAACTTAAAAAAGTCCCACAAATTTTGGAGAGAGTTTATCACCCTTTCCAAACTTAATCGAACTCTTATGCAGATTCACTCGCAAAAACATCACCAATATCATAACTATGATCAATACAATGCAGATCCACATAACTCTTTTGTCAGTCTTGTGCTTCCTTAATCCTTTTCCTTATGGTTCACATTTGATCTTCCATTTCCTGAATCACTCCTGGTCCCACCAAGACCCTATCTTCTAGTCAATCCCATCTCAGAGGTGTCCCAGTTGTCCATAGAGAAACTCAAAAGGTGCAATCTTTATCGAACTCTGATAATTGTTGTTGTACGCAAATTCTACCATTGGAAAAAATTCCTTCCATCGTTTTTGTTGGTCCATCACATACGTTCAAAGCATATATTCTAAAATTTTATTCTTCTTTCCATTTTTCCATCAATTTATATTATATCTTAAAATTCAATTACTATCTAAAGAATAACCCTCATAGAATCGTGAACCTCTCTAGAACAAGGTAGTTGTTAACCCTCAGTTCATGTCATAGCGGGAGTGCTAGTAGGTTGTGAGAGGGATTCTTCCACACCTCTCTGTTATACCTCTGATACTTGTGTATGACCCATTTACTCCATATGTGATTCGGATTAGAAAGAGTCACCATGCCTGCATCCACTGACAAAGATAATATTAATAACTCATATACATGAAATCCATAACTAAAGTCATTATCATAATACATGTGTCATAAAACAGGTACTCATAATCAAAGTCAATAGTCCAAAGAATAACCCTCATATCTTGGTACCATCATGGTATCTTTTCTGTTGTTGTATTTTACTTCCTTGTACCATTCATCATCAATCTGTAATGCCAAAATATTTTCTCGAAGATTCGTCTTTCGGGGTATTACTGAGAAAATGAGAGGTCTCTAACTCAATACATCTGCTACTCTGTTAACGGTTCCTTTAATATATGTGATCTCAGAATCATACTCACTTAAAAGTTCTGACCAATGTCTTTATCGCGTTTTCAAGTCACTCTGAGTAAACTTGTGTTGCAATCCACTATGATCAGTTTTCAACTCGAATTTTCGTCCAATAAGATAGTGTCTCCAAAGTTGTAAGGAATAAATAATCTCCAATAATCCTAAATCATGGGCTGCGTAATTCTCTTCATTCCTTCTTAGTTTCCTTTAAATATAAGCAGTAACTCGACCTTCTTGCATTAGTACTCCACCCAGCCCTTCTTTGGATGTGTCATTGCATACTAAGAATTCCTTGTCCATATTGAGAAACTTCAATATCGATGTTGTTGTTAATAATTATTTAAGCTTCTAAAATGCTACAACACATTTCTATGACCATATAAGTTTATTATTCTTCATGTGTAGTTCTGTAGTTGGATTTTCTATTTTTGAAAAACCTTCGATGAAACGTCGATAGTAACCTACTAATCCAATAAAAATCCGTACCTATTGCACGTTCGTTGATACTGTCCATTCCATAACAACCTCTACTTTCGTTGGATACACAGTGATGCCTTCTCCATAAATAATGTGTCCCAAATAGTGAATCCTTGACTGATAGAAATAACACTTCGACAACTTTCCGTACAACTTATTTTCTCTTAAACACTACAAAACTAATCTCAGATGTTCGTCGTGCTCCTCTTTTGTCCAAGACCAAATTATAATATTGTCAACAAATAATTGAACGAACTTGTCCAAGTACTCGCATAACATCCCATTCATTAAACTCATGAATACACTAGGGGCATTTGTCATTCCAAATGGTAATACGGTAAATTCACAATGTCCAAATGTTGCCTTAAACGTTGTTTTAGGAATATCTTTCTCTTTGATTCATAATTGGTGATATCTCGACCTCAAATCAATCTTTGAAAACACTTCCACCCCCTTCATTTGATCAAATAAGTCATCAATTCTTGGTAGCGGGTACTAATTCTTGATCATGTCTTTGTTTAATTGATGATAATCAATGCAAAGCCTCCACAATCCGTATTTATTTCTTATAAAAAATACTGGTGCAACCCACGATGATACACTTGGACGTATAAGTCCCAAATCTAATAACTCTTTAAATTGTATCTTTAACTCTTGCAATTCAATTGTTGACATTCGATAAGGAATTATTGCAATTGGTTCAGTTCCAGGTTTTAAATCTATAGTAAATTCCAATTCTCTTTTTAGCGGTAAACCTGATAGTTCCTCGGGAAAAACATCAACAAACTCCGATACTACTGGAAAGTCTTCCAATCTTTCCATGTCACCTTTTTTGTTAAGAGCTAATATGGTATACAACTTACATCCCTTGCACATATTTTTGTTCAATTGTAGGGAAGTAATAAATCTCAATGATACTCCTTGGTTTTTCCCTACAATTACTTTGTTTTGTCCCAAACAATAAATGAAGCTTAATACTTTCATCTTACAGTTAAGTATCATGTCATGTGATTCTAACCAGTCCATTCTAATAACAATATCATAGGATCCCAAGGTTGTGACAAAAATGTTTACACAAGCGACGAAGTCACCCAAATTAAGTTTACAATATTTAACCTTTCCTCCTACTTTTTGCTTGGATCCAGATGCCAGATATACATATCTAAACTCATCTTGTTTAGCTTCCTTCACTTTAATTCTTTTGAGCACAACACTAGATATAAAACTCTCAGTGGCTCCTAGATCTATCAAAATACTAAACTATTGATCTACTATCATACCTAACATCTTGAGCACTATAGAATGATGCTCATCCTAACAATTATTCACTGCTGCATTAATCCTATGGGCCTTGCCCAAATATCCTATTGTTGTCTTTCCTGCTGATCTAGAAGCTCTCTCCTTTTCAATATGACAATATCTCTAATAGTGTGGCTCTCCACAAGTCCAACACTCGTTCTTAGGGCCAGTGCTTCTAGTTCTAGAGAAAGAATCTGTTGGTCTAGGGTTTTGAGGTCTTGATCTATTTTGTGGAACAAATATATACTTTTGTTGCTATTGGGGATGTACACGACTGCCGCTGTGGTGGTTCTCTATACAAATTATTTTGATTGGTAGCTTGTCTGTGTGGTGTAGAAAATACAGGGCCTCTAGGTGTATCACTATGCCCAAAAGTCTATCTGACGGCCTGGAAGGAGTCCTACCTTGACCCACAATGTTAAACTCTTCTTCAATGATAAATTTTTTATGTACTGCATTGTGCAAAGTCTGAAGCATCAAGATCCTCACCTTAGCATGAATGTTGTAGTTGAGACCAAAAACAAATTTATTCACCTTTAACTTTTCAATGTTCATATGCAAAGCATATCTCATAAACTCCATAAACCTAGCTTCATACTCAGGTACTATATGAATACCCTATCGTAAAGTGTTGAATTCATTAAGTTGGCGCTCAATGAACTCATCATATAGGTATCTCTCTCGGAATCGTTCCTTGAACAATTCCCATGACACGTCTTCAACGACCATATTCAACTATGGTAAGAGTGTCTTCTACCAGAGAAGCACACTCCCTTTCATTTGGAAAACCTCCATGCAAACCTCCATGTTGAAGATATAATCTCGCAATGCAAATCACGTTGCCATATTGGGTACATACTCCCTACCCTCATCCCAATCAAGGTGATTTATCAATGCCTCAGACATCCTTTGAAAAGACCTCATCATACCCATGAAATCTCCCACTACAACTTGCTCTTGCTCGATAGTTTTCTCTTCTCCCTATGGAGCAGATCCCTCGGGTGTGGATGTACTTGGAGGAAGCATACCTCTTCCTCCCGCACCTCGATGTCTACTCATTCTCTGTCCTCTAACCATGATACATGGCATAAAACAAATTCAAATTTTTATTAGTAATATATCTTAATTTAAAAATTTGCATTGGAAGTCTCAACGAGTCCAGTGTCGCAGAGTAACCGCTTTGATATCATATATAACAACCTCCACTCTGATCAAAACGAATAATCAAATTCATAATTTAAGTTTGACTTGATATACATAAGTAATTATGATTACATGCCACCATATATATGTATTTTTAAAATCCACCTTCTATCAATATTTAACTAAAACACTGTTGCGCAATTTATCAATTCATCTCTTCATGAAACTATAAGGAACGTCACTCAACAATTGTCTGTCCAAAAATGCAGTAGGAAGTAAGGTGCTATCAACTTTCGACTGAAAATTGGTTACGTTGCTAGCGCACTAATTTAGTTAAGTTGCTCATAGGTAATTTACACTTGAAGAATTCAATAAATACTCAACTACATTCAATATACATAATGTGTATACATTAATTAGATAGTTATAAGTAATTTCATGATTGAGGCGACTAGTGTAACATTAAGTAGTTAAATTAAGATATCTACTTTGTAAAATAATACAAATTCATTTAATTAAGAATTGGAAGAAATTCCAACAATAATTCCAATCGTTCTAACTACTGAAACTATAGTACTGTCTTATGGGACTCCTTATGTAACGACTCTACTTGAACTAAACATTTATAAGTAAGTATGTACTCAATAT
The DNA here is from genome assembly GCA_032191745.1 of Picea mariana. Lineage (NCBI taxonomy): Eukaryota > Viridiplantae > Streptophyta > Pinopsida > Pinales > Pinaceae > Picea > Picea mariana. The sequence goes on along the minus strand of JASDQU010243270.1, from coordinate 71,952 downwards.
AAAATTCCATTCCATTGATATAGTATTTACATAATTATATAAATCCTCTTTATATTATATTTATATTTACATTACCTTGATTGTTATATTATAATTTCTCTTTACTAATTAATATATACATATTTGTATTTATATGTATATATTATTAAATAATATATACAACCAGAATATTACCCTCCTAGATAATTTATATTAGCTGTGGGAAAATAACAGAAAGGATTAGATTATTTTTTTTTGTTTGTTAATTGGTCCGGACCTTCTTGGCATCGGGGTTAACCTTTGGCTTGAGAAACCACGACTCAGAGGCATCTAAGCCGTTAAAATCACCCAGGGATGGCACCCGGCCTGAGCCACACCAACCCTTAACATGGTTGGATTTTTTTGTCCCCGCAGGTTTCGAACAGGTGACTTTTTCAACACGGAGTGGCTTAACAACACACTCCGTTACTGACTGTCCTACACCTCGGACACAACAGAAAGGATTAGATTAAAAATGGCAGAGAGAGATCTTTTTTGACTAATCCATTTTGACATATAAGAGGTAAGGTTAACAACGCAGGTCCTTTCTGATTCGACCCTCGGTCATAGATTCAATTTCAAGGATCTAACCACTACACCAAACTCTAAACTACTATCTATTTCTAACGACTCGATCAACCAAATATTCTCGGTTATTAACTATCGTTGTGTTCTGGTGGTAATTGAATTAACCAGGTTTCACACTTAAAACTGATTCGATGGCATGGCCTTAACTAGCGCATACCTAGATACAATTTACTAGAAACAATATTTTGAGTTATGATTTTACTTAAAACATGATAGAACCATAAGGACGGGTTTAAGATATTGGAGAAAATCCATTGTTGGTTGGAGTATGGTAGAGAGAAGTTCCAGTTTAAGGAAATAACTCCTGTTATTTGACAGAGAATCCCTGAAATTACCACTCATGTGAGGGAACAAACCAAGGAGCTCCAAGTGACGGTGGCATGCTCATTTTAGGAAGGAATGAAGTAATAAAATGAAATAATGGATTCCCTAAAAATTTCTTAAACAAACCTTTGAAGAACGAAGTATTGGGTTACATTATTTGAATGTCGGTCTGCAAAATTTGGTTTACTAAAATTTTGAAAGGGAAGACGCTACAGAAATTCGTGGGTTAAGTAAGGAAAATAAGGCTAGAATATAAGTGCTCTAGCCTACAATGTTGACCAATAAACAGAGAAAAATTCGCACTCTATAGGAGATACAAAATCTTGGCATATCTGGAATGAATGTAACAGTCTGATATTGTCGATAGGGTAAGCAAGGATTTTAAATTTTGAGTAGAATGACCAGCATAGATTATGTTAGGCCAATACGCCACCAGTGGAAATATAGGAGGAGTTGAGTCTAGTGAGAAAGAGATATCGAAACAAAGAAGAGACCGAGTGACAGGTAAGGTAAACAAATTTTCTTTTTAACAAGATTCTAAATTCCTTCGTCACCGTGTTACAGAACACAACGATAGTTTTTCTGTTTTATTAAACTCTCCAATTATTAAACAACGATTGAGAATAAATCCAGATGTTCATAATATAAACAATATCAATTCCAATTCTATGCATTATATACGACATTACTGTAAATGTGTTGAACTTGCACTGAAAATATCTAGCTAGCAAATGACATACATAGTTTGTAGAGAAAATAGAAACATGAGAGAAAGAATGGAAGAATTCTCATTAAGCAAATGAATGAATGATAATTTACACATGATATACTTTGTATAAATTAACTAATGTGCACTGGAAGAGAAGAAAATGCGCCATAGTGGTGGTCTAGAGTGATCTGGATACACACCAACAGGTATGGGAGTCAACTGCCACCTAGTCTAGTCTCTTAAGCAGTTACATGAGTTAACTGCCACCTAGTATGAGTTAACTAGTCTCTCAGTATTAAGTTAAGTGACTGAAACACGGTGAAGTGAGGAGGATATCATGGAATCATGAGTAATGCGCTAGTCTGGTGATGATCCCAAGGAAAATGCGCATTAGCTGGTGATTATCCCAATGCTACATGGTGATGATCTCAATGTAACATCTAGACTCCACTCAACTGATCAAACTGAAGTGTGAAATGATGAGAATATTCTCGTAGAGGAATATTCTCCCTAGACTATAGGATACTGAATTATGACTAGTAAACATAGGGAAAAACTTAGGAAAAATAATTCCTAGGTGTTTGTGAAGTATCTCCAACACCCCCCCTAAACATCATTATGGTGAAAATAAAGAATAAGTCCCGAAAATGAGGCCATGTTAGGTACCCAAATACAAAAGATACACTAAAATAAATGAGGAAAGAGGAAAAACATAATTGGAAACCCCCTCCTCAAAGTACAATGTATGTAAAAACATAAGAACTAACACTTGCTAAGAAATTGTGTTCTTCACTCCAAGATGACTGCACAGAGAATGAAACTTCTGCTCAGTGAAGGTCTTGGTGAAGATGTTTGTAGTCTATGCTGCTAAAGGACATAACTACAGTTTGATGATCCCCTCATTTACTAATTCCCAGATGTATTTCATGTGGATCTGGATGTGCTTCATCCCTCGCTTCTGAAATGGATCTTTGTAGAACTTCAAAGGGCTCTAGTTGTCACACCAGATGATGATCGACCGATGAAACTAAATTCCCAACTTAGTGAGAAAATTTTGTAGCCAGATAGCATGAATGGTTATGTTAACTACCCCTTTGTACTCTTCCTTGGCTTAATATAGAGCAATAACAACCTGCTTATTTCTCGACCAACAGATAGGCCTGGAACCCAAACTGAGTGAGTAACCAGATGTGGACTTGTGATCAATGCTATCACCAGCCTAGTCAAAATCAGTGAACCCGATGGGGTCCAATGAAGAGTCTACTGCATAGTGAATCCTAAATGTGATGGTGGCCTGTACGTATATAAGGATACACTTTGTAGCCTTCCAATGTAGCTCATGCGGCTCCCACATGATTCTGGAGACTACTCCAACTACATAAGAGAGGTCTGGTACATAGTGTGTGAGATACAAAAAGATCCCAACTAGCAGTCTCTATAATGTGCTTTCCATCACTGGAGTGTCCCCGCCATCCTCAAGTCTGAATCCTCATAGGAAAGGATTTGGGGCATACTTGCAGTCTGTCATGTGAAATCTCTCAAGGAGATCTCGTGCATACTTGGCTTGAGACTGTTTGATGCTTGATGCATCTTGAATGTTCTTGAGTCTAAGGAAGAAATGTAACAGACCCATGTCCGTCATCAAGAACCTGTCATTTATAATCCTCTTGACTGCAGTAATTGTTGAAATTGACCAATCGATGATCAACAATTCATCAACATACAAAACTAGGAGTAGAAGTGAATCATCCATCCTGAGCATGTAAACATTTGGGTCTGAGTTAAAATTTACAAATTTTCGTGACAATAGGTAGGAGTCCATATTGGCATACCATGCCCTCGAGGCCTGCTTGAGGCCATAAAGAGACTTATTCAGTCAATAGAACAAATATAAATATTGCACAAATCCCTCGAGTTTCTCCATATATATCTCATTAGAGAGATCTCAGTGAAGAAATGCATTCTTCATGTCCATCTGATGGACTTCCCATCCCTTGGTTGCTGCAATGGAAAGTTCCAAATGTATGGAATCCATCCTGGCTATTGGAGCGAAGGTCTCATCATATTCAATGTCATGCACTTGCTAAAATCCTTTGGAAAATAACCTATCTTTGTATCTACTAACCTGTCCATCCACTGCACTCTTGGTCCTGTAGACCCATCTACACCTGACAAGTTTCCTTCCTGAAGGAAGGGGAACCAGATCCCAAGTCTAGTTCTCGAGCAGGGAGTTTTACTCCTCCTGCATGGAGGATTCCCAAAAGGGATTTCCAGCAGCCTCACCATAGGACCGTGGATATGAATACTAAACTAAGAAAATATTCTTGGGTGGCATCAGTTCAATGGTAGTGAGTTCAAGAGGAGGCTCCTCGAAATCAGATCGATTCCTCCTGGTATCAACTGGATCCCCAACAACATCTCTTGCATCCTAAAGATTAGTCTTGGCCCACTTGGGCCTCTGATCTGGCTCTAGATCTG
>JASDQU010243270.1:51638-67815 GCA_032191745.1 Picea mariana | reverse complement strand
TCTATTGGTCAAGGTGATGAAGGGTGGGTTTCCAAAAGTGGTTAAGTTTGTAGCCATATTCACAGTTAAATTTTTTGGGATGTTTTCTCGATTTCCAGGGCTTCTCGAATGAGTTGAGTGGAGTAATGAGGGGCTGGGGATAAAATTTTAGTTTGGTCAAAGAATATAAGATGCTTTGATTTAGATGGGTGTTCAACAATCATTGATTTGGAAGTTCGGTTATGGATAGTGTCAGCTATATGCTCTTTAAGTATGGATTTGAAGGTTCTTCTAGTTTGTCCTATGTAATATTTCCCATAGGAGCAAGGAACCTGGTAAACACCTAAGCCCAACATTGGGTCTGATTTTTCTTTTTCTATTCTAAGAAGTTGTTTAAGGGTTTTATGGGTTTTGAACACATTTTTGATATTCTTCTTAGCTAAAAGTTTTGCGATGTGATCAATGGTGCCTTGGATGTAAGGAAGAGAAAGGAGAGCCTGAGGTTGAGAGGAAGGCTTAGATGTTTTTGGTTTTGGTTTGTTGGCTGAGCCAAAGGATCATTTAATTTGAGGGAGAGGGTAGTCGTTGGATAAGAGAGATTTGGTTAAATGGGCCTTTTCCTCTACTAGGTGTTGAGGGACATAAATACTCAGAATCACATAAATGTTAAGGTTGGAAGACATACGTGAATGGTGGGGGTGGTAAACCAATAATTACTTAAAAAAATTATGCAAGGAGGAACCAAATGATGTTAGCAGAATCCCACACACAGTTCTTCACATAAATGCACAAATGATTCCTAGCAACCATTCCAAAGGAATTAATCGAATATCTTAATCAATCACCTAATGCACAAATTCACTTCGTATGGCAAGTTAATTCTGAAGATAAAAATGTAGGAAGAATGAATTTGAACAAGTGGTTTGAAAGAATCATCTGTGACTACATTGAAGAACAAGCAATCGAGGATAGATTGTCAGTCAAAACTATAAAAGAAAAATTTTACACTGACTTGCACGATGGTTTTCTTTGCATTATTCCATCCCTAATGCACAAGTTTTTGCTAGACAAAGGATTCGAAGACATTGTTGAGTAGCAGACCCTCTTGGGAAATCCTCCACCAAATTCAAATTGGAAAGAAAAGTAGGAAGAATGGGAAGAATTTTTAGAAGCCAATTGCAAAGACACACACGAAGCCTGGGATTACTTCCTAAAGAAATGAGAACAACGCGAATGGTTAACACTGTCGACTTTGAGTAATACATGTTGATGATGGGGGGATGTATCATCCATGAAATGATATAATTTGAGTTGACCACATAAAAAAAGATAATGTCTGAAGTTGAGAGGAAGATGACTAAAACTAGCAAAGAACTAGATTCAATAGGGAAGACTGCATGATGAATGCAGGTCTACAAACCCTCATTCATCATCCAGAGACTAGAGAAGTATAAACAACAAAATAGGTGAGAAGAGACTCAAAATGAGAGGAATCCCATAAGTTCTAATCGTAAGCTCCCCCAAGTGTGAAAGTTCACTGGAGCTACAATAGAGTGTGCCCCGATGACTGTTGGGAGGAATGCAAGTTTGCAATTGAGTGAGGCAACCAATGACACCTAAAAATAAATTGACATAGTAGAGAGTATGGAAATTTATGATTCGGGACCCATGATTTGACATTATCCCAAAATAATCCCCAACCTACATATCACAAACTTTATTTTCCAAAGACTTCATCTTGATACTCAATCTTTGAAAGTGTGGTGCCAAACAGATAGAAATGGTCACATAAGAGACATACTTCTAATTAAATCACAAGAAACTAATCAAAATAAACCAGAGGACAAATTTCTTCATATAATATATCTCATGAACTCCGTACCCCTGCCAAACTTACTTATTGAATATTCCAAATCGTCAAACAATGAAAATGGATCGACACAACCTTCTAGAAGATGGTTCAAAGAGTATATAGAAAAGGGTTGTAAAAATGATGAAACAATCCCAGTAAGAGAACAAGTGAAATTAGCATTGGAATATGGTCCGACTGAAGGCCAACAACATATCATATTAGTTGACTCGAACACTTAGATTTAGACTCCCCAAAGAAAGACCATATCGACTTCCTAGTCGAATCTTATAAGAACTAAGCAAGATCAAAATCTAGCAATAGTCCTAGTTTCTAAAAACCCCAAGAAATCCACAATGGGCCTCAATCAAATTACCATATATGAAGGAGACAAAGATCCCAAATGACGTTGGTTCATTTGTGATAAATTTTGGGATGCACTCGACATCACCGATGAAGATAAAAATATGGCATATTTTGATGCCACTCTTCAAGCTAGGACCTTCACTTGGTTCATGAATTTTATAGAGAATCAAACAAGATCAAAGGTGGAGATAAAGAGAAAATTCGTAACATTCTTCAAGACATAAGAGATCAATCATCTAGCTAGAAAAAAGATGAAATAAATCAAACAAAGTCAGGGTGAAATAGTTTGAGAATATGACAAAATATTCAAAGACTTATTATGTCAAATTATTTACATCATAAAATAAAGACTCATTGTACAATGGTACATAATAGGACTTCTACAAAAAATCTGAGCTCCGCTACGAATGTACAACATTCAGACATGTGAGGATGCATTGAAAAAATCTCATCATATAGATATAGATGATTAAGGATCATCGATATCATCAACAATAGAGAAAAGACTAAAGGAAAAACTCAAAGTATTGTAATAGTCTATAAAAAACAAGTCCATCATGCAGAATGAACTCTGGTGCACCATTTTCTCTAGTGAAGGGAAAATGAAGGACTGTTGAAAATTCAATGATGCATTGGATCCAACTGTCCGAAAGATCCAAATATAAAATTTCAGCAATATCTGCCAAAGTATGACAAATCACGCAACTAGGGACTATCGACACAATCTAAGAAATGCCCGACCAAAATGGTGTCATATCTGTGAGGAGAATAATCATTTTACACAATAATATCAGTTAAATGGGAAAAAAAATATCCATTATGTATACCACATGCAGATGACCAACCAGAATGTCAAACAAGGAGGTGGAATTGGATACATACGTCGTGTTCATAGGGGTTATCAAGGAAGAGGAGGATACAGAGGATGCCATGGAAAAACAAGTCTAGGACGTGGTCATGGCCACTTCTATTTCTTTAATTGTTGGAAAGAGGACCACATAAGTCTCGAATTCCCTATAAAAGAAAGAATTGACCTCAAGTCCTATAACATATGTGGATTGGGTGATCACTCACTGGAAGACTACCCAATTGTATTGGAGAAAGTGATGAACAAAATAAATGTGAACCTCTTGCACACAATGCCTAAACAAGAACTATTAAATTTAGAAAATATCCAAGTTATAATACGATAAGGTGTGGGTGAATACACTTATACATATCCATCAATTTGAAAAAGGGGATATTGAAACAAATATCCCGACCTTGAACAAGAAGAAAAATTGATGTGGGAATCAATGAATTTCTTCAAAAATATCGACCAAGATAAGACAAATGGAAACATGGGATGACAACCAAACATTTCATACACTTGCCTAGAACTGTTTCTTCAGTTATTAGTCCAAATTTACCTTAACTCATTTCTATAACTTTTTTAGGCATCAACATTTAGACTTTGGTTTTTATTAAGTTCTTGTTCATAATTTAATATAAACTTATATAAATTCATATTCTCTTTTCTATCAGTTCTAAGTAATTTTTTTATTCTCTAAGGTCTTATAGATTTTTATTAACCCATTCATTTATTCATGCAACATTCCATTCAAGATGCACCTACGTGCTCCAAGGGCACAACTCGCCATTTGACTTAGTTTGGAAGTTGCCGACGCTTGGAGTTAATAATCCACTTGTCGAATTTTTGTGAGACTAAGGGCTTACTGAGGAATAATGAATCTTCCTTATTGTGCCCCCTCATAGAATTGTGAACCTCTATAGAACAAGGTAGTCATTCACATTCAGTTCAGGTCACAACGGGAGTGCTAGTAGACTGTGACAGGGACACTGTCACACCTCTCCTTTATCCCTTCGATACCTGTCTATGACCCCTTTACTCCATATGTGAGTCGCATTAGAAAGTGTCACCATGCTCGCATCCATTGACAAAGATAATATTAATAACTCATATGCATGAAATCCATAACTAAAATCATTATCATAATACATGTGTCGTAAAACAAGTACTCATAATCAAAGTCAATAGTCCACTCCTTGACTCAATCTCGAGTCCAAGGAAGTTTGTCGATGCCTTCAACATCCTCATCATGTCATGTTTCTTGCAATCACAGGAAACTCATCATAATACATGTCAATGACATACATCAATATTAATAACATATCAAATTTAATACTCAATCATAGCATAAACTCATAAACCAAAAAAGATAATCACAATGTACCATGTTTTAACCAGATCACTTGGTTCTAAGTATCCTCAAGGAATAAACCAATGGTATGAAATGTGATCAGTGGAACTGGATGTTACATACACCCCCTCTTGTTTTAAAATTCTTCCCAAAGTTTATACAATCTAACAATGAAAGCAATAAATAGTTGCCACTAATCTATAATCAAACTATCAAAATAAATAAGGAAACTGATGATGCATCTCATATGCTTCCTCCCAAGTAGTAGAATGTGGACTATAAATGTACCACTGGAGCTTGACCTGATCGACCAATCATCATCGTAGTTGTTGAGTGCAATGGTCTAGTATGCAGATTGTCTCCACTATGAGATAAATCTCTTCTGATACCTGCAAGGAAATCATGTCAATAACATGTGACAAATTTGAAATATAATGACGTAAAACAAAAACATGAAACACATCGTGCATACGCCTCAAAGAATCAGGTAAGGCTAGTCGATAGTCATGGGTCCTTTATTTTCTACAACTTTGAAATTTCCCACAAACTTTGGAGAGAGTTTATCACCCTTTCCAAACTTAATCGAACTCTTATGTGGATTCACTCGCAAAACCATCACCAATCTCATAACTATGATCAATACAATGCACATCTGCATAACTCTTTTGTCAGTCTTTTGCTTTCTTAATCCTTTTCCTTATGGTTCACATTTGATATTCCATTTCCTGAATCACTTCTGGTCTCACCAAGACCCTATATTCTAGTCAATCCTAGCTCAGAGGTGTCCTAAACAGTCGTTCATAGAGAAACTCAAAAGGTGCCATCTTTATCGAACTCTGATAATTCTTGTTGTATGCAAATTCTGCCATTGGAAAAAAATCCTCCCATTGTTTATGTTGGTCCATTACATACATTCAAAGCATATATTCTAAAATTTGATTCTTCTTTATGTTTTTCCATCAGTTTACATTATATTTTAAAAGTCTGTTACTGTCCAAAGAATAACCCTCACAAAATTGTGAACCTCTCTAGAACAAGGTAGTCACTAACCTTCAGTTCAGATCACATTGTGAGTGCTAGTAGGTTGTGACAAGGATGCTTCCACACCTCTCCCTTATCCCTCTGATACCTGTGTATGACCCCTTTACTCCATATGTGATTTGGATTAGCAAGAGCCACCATGCCCGCATCCACTGACAAATATAATATTAATAACTCATATACATGAAATCCATAACTAGAATCATTATCATAATACATGTGTCATAAAAAAAGTACTCATAATCAAAGTCAATAGTCCAAAGAATAACACTCATATCTCAGTACCATCATGGTATCTTATCCGATGTTGTATTTTACTTCATTGTACCATTCATCATCAATCTATAATGAAAAAATATTTTCTCGAAGATTCATCTTTAGGGGTATTACTGAGAAAATGAGAGGTCTCCAACTCAATGCATCTGCTACTCTGTTAACGATTCCTTTAATATATGTGATCTCAAAATCATACTCACTTAAAAGTTATGACCAATGTCTTTGTCACGTGTTCAAGTCACTCTGAGTAAAATTGTGTTGCAATCCACTATGATCAGTTTTCAACTCGAATTTTGATGCAATAAGATAGTGTCTCCAGAGTCGTAAGGAATAAACAATCTCCAATAATTCTAAATCGTGGGTTGCGTAATTCTCTTCATTCCTTCTTAGTTTCCTTCAAATATATATGATAACTCAACCTTCTTGCATTAGTACTCCACCCAGTCCTTCTATGGATGTGTCATTGCATACTAAGAATTCCTTGTCCATATCAAGAACCTTCAATATTGATGCTATTGTTAGTAATTCTTTAATCTTCTGAAATTCTACAACACATTTCTATGACCATATAAATTTATTCTTGTTCATTTGTAGTTCTGTAATTGGATTTTCTATTTTTGAAAAACCTGCGACGAAACGTCGATAGTAACCTGCTAATCCCATAAAACTACGTACCTATTGCATGTTCGTTGATGTTGGCCATTCCATAATAGCCTATACTTTCACTGGATCCACAATGATACCTTCTCTAGAAATAATGTGTCCCAAATAGTGAATCTTCGACTGATAGAAATAACACTTCGACAACTTTTTGTACAACTTATTTTCTCTTAAACACTACAAAACTAATCTCAGATGTTCGTCGTGCTCCTCTTTTGTTCGAGAGTAAATTATAATATTGTCAATAAATACTTGTACGAACTTATCCAAGTACTCGCATAACATCCCATTCATTAAACTCATGAATAAACCAGGGGCATTTATCATCCTAAATGGTAATACGGTAAATTAACAATGTCCAAATCTTGTCTTAAATGTTGTTTTAGGAATATATTCCTCTTTGATTCATAATTGGTGATATCCCGACCTTAAATCAGTCTTTGAAAACACTATCTCCCCATTCATTTGATCAAATAAGTCATTAATTCTTGGTAATGGGTATTGATTCTTGATCATGGCTTTGTTTAATTGATGATAGTCAATGCAAAGCATCCACAACTCGTATTTATTTCTTACAAAAATTATTGGTGCACCCCACGGTGATACACTTGGATGTATAAGTCCCGAATCTAATAACTTCTTAAATTGCATCTTTAACTCTTGCAATTTAGGTGTTAACATACGATAAAGAATTCTTGCAATTGGTCCAGTTCCAGGTTTTAAATCTATAGTAAATTCCAATTCTCTTTTCGACAGTAAACCTGATAGTTCCTTAGGAAAAACATCAACAAACTCCGATACTACTGAAAAGTCTTCCAATATTTCCATGTCACCTTTTTCATTAAGAGATAATATGCTATACAACTTACATCCCTTGCACATATTTTTCTTCAATTGTAGGGAAGTAATAAATATCAACGATACTCCTTGGTTTTTCCCTACAATTACTCTGTTTTGTCCCAAACAATAAATTAAGATTAATAATTTCATCTTACGGTTAAGTATCACGTCGTGTGATTCTAACCAATCCATTCCAATCACAATATCATAGGATCCCAAGGTTGTGACAAAAAGGTTTACACAAGCGACAAAGTCACCCAAATTAATTTTACAATCTTTAACCTTTCCTTTTTCTTTTTGCTTGGCTCCAGATGCCAGTTCTACATATCTAAACTCATCTTGTTCGACTTCCTTCACCTTAATTATTTTGAGCACAACACTATATATAAAACTCTCAGTAGCTCCTAGATCTATCAAAATACTAAACTGTTGATCTGCTATCATACCTGACATCTCGAGCATTGTAGATTGATGCTCAGACTAACAATTATTAACCGTTGCATTAATCCTATGGGCCTTGCCCAAATATCCTATTGTTGTCTTTCCTGCTGATCTAGAAGTTCTCTCCTTTTCAATATGAAAATCTCTCTAATAGTGTGGCTCTCCACAAGTCCAACACCCATTCTTAGGGCCGATGCTCCTAGTTCTAGAGGAAGAATCTATTGGTCTAGGGTTCTAAGGTCCTGATCTATTTTGTGAAACAAATATATACTACTGTTGCTATTGGGAATGACACGACTGTTGCTGTGGTGGTTCTCTATACAAATTATTTTGATTGGTAGCTTGTTTGCATGGTGTAGAAAATATAGGTCCTCTGGGTGTATCAGTGTGCCCAAAAGTCTGTCTGACGGGTATCTTCCTGGAAGGAGTCCTTCCTTGACCCCCACTATTCAACTCTTCTTCAATGATAAATTTTTTATGTAATGCATCGTGCAAAGTATGAGGCATCAGGATCCTCACCTTAGCACAAATGTTGTATTTGAGACAAAAAAAAAATTATTCACCTTTAACTTTTCAATGTTTAGATGTAGAGCATATCTCAAAAACTCCATAAACCTAGCCTCATAATCAGGTACTGTATGAATACCCTGTCGTAAAGCATTGAATTCATTAAGTTGGCACTCAATGAACTCATCATATAGGTACCCCTCTCGGAATCGTTCCTCGAACAATTCCCATGACATGTCTTCAATGACCATATTCAGCTATGGTAAGAGTGTCTTCCACTAGAGAAGCACACTCCCTTTCATTTGGAAAACCTCCATGGAGACCTTCATGTTGGAGATATAATCCCGCAATGCAAAACACATTGCCATATTCTCCAACCAAGCTTCGATGACTAAACCGTCCCTGGAACCCCAAAACTCGAGAAATTTTACCTTCTCCAGTTCTCTATGAACACTACCAGTAACTACATGAGGGTGTTTTGAACCCTCATTGGGTACATACTCTTTACCCTCATGCCAATTAAGGTGATTTATCAACACCTCAGACATCCTTTGAAAAGACCTCATCATACCCATGACATCTCCTACTACAACTTGCTCTTGCTTGATAGTTTTCTCTTCTCCCTATGGAGCAAATCTCTCAGGTGTGGATGTACTTGGAGGAATCATACCTCCTCCTCCTGCGCCCCTATGTCTACTCACTCTCCGTCCTCTAACCATAATACATGGCATAAAACAAATTCAAATTTTTATTAGTAATATATCTTAATTTAAAAATTTGCATTGGAAGTCGCAACGAGTCCAATGTCGCAGAGTAAAACCCCGCTCTGATATCATATGTAACAACCTCCACTCTTATCAAAACGAGTAATCAAATTCATAATTTAAGTTTGACTTGATAAATGTAAATAATTATGATTACATGCCACCATATATATGTATTTTTTAAATCCACCTTCTATCCATATTTAACTAAAACACTATTGCACAATTTATCAATTCATCGCTTCTTGAAACTATAAGGAATTTCACTCAACAATTGTCTATCTAAAAATGGAGTAGGAAGTAAGGTGTTATCAACGTTCGACTGAAAATTGGTTGTGTTACTAGCGCACTAATTTAGTTAAGTTGCTCATAGGTAATTTACACTTAGAATTCAATAAATACTCAACTACATTCTATATACATAATGTGTATACATTAATTAGATAGTTATAATTAATTTCATGATTGAGGCGACTAGTGAAACACTAAGTAGTTAAATTAAGATATCTAATACAAATTCATTTAATTAATAATTGGAAGAAATTCCAACAATAATTCCAATCGTTTTAACTAGTGAAACTGTAGTACTGTCTTATGGGACTCCTTATGTAAGGACTCTCCTTGAACTAAACATTTATAAGAAAGTATGTACTCAATATAAAATTCCATTGATATAGTGTTTACATAATTATATAAATTCTCTTTATATAATTCTTTTTATAGTATATTTATATTTACATTACCTTGATTGTTATATTATAATTTCTCTTTACTAATTAATATATACATATTTGTATTTACTTGTATATATTATTAAATAATATATACAACCAGAATATTACCCTCCTAGATAATTTATATTAGCAGTGGGAAAATAACAGAAGGATTAGATTAAAAATGGCAGAGAGAGAGATCTTTTTTGACTAACCCATTTTGACATATAAGAGGTAAGGTTAACAACGCAGGTCCTTTCCGATTCGACCCTCGGTCGCAGATTCAAGTTCAAGGATCTAACCACTACACCAAACCCTAAACTACTATCTATTTCTAACGACTCGATCAACCAAATATTCTCGGTTATTAACTATCGTTGTCTCCTGGTGGTAATTGAATTAACCAGGTTTCACACTTAAAACTGATTCGATGGCATGGCCTTAACTAGCGCATACCTAGATACAGTTTCCTCCTAAAACATTAATATACTAGAAACAATATTTTGAGTTATGATTTTATTTAATTTAAAACATGATAGAACCATAAGGACGGGTTTATGATATTGGAGAAAATCCATTTTTGGTTGGAGTATGGTAGAGAGAAGTGCCAGGTTAAGGAGATAACTCCTGTTATTTGACAGAGAATCCCTGAAATTACCACTCATGTGAGGGAACAAACCAAGGAGCTCCAAGTGACGGTGGCATGCTCATTTTAGGAAGGAATGAAGTAATAAAATGAAATAATGGATTCCCTAAAAATTTCTTAAACAACCTTGTGAAGAATGAAGTATTGGGTTACATTATTTGAATGTTGGTCTGCAAAATTTGGTCTACGAAAATTTTGAAAGGGAAGACGCTACAGAAATTCGTGGGTTAAGTAAGGAAAATAAGGCTAGAAGATAAGTGCTCTAGCCTACAATGTTGACCAATAAACAGAGAAAAATTCGCACTCTATAGGAGATACAAAATCTTGGCATATCTGGAATGAATGTAACACTCTGATATTGTCGACAGGGTAAGCAAGGATTTTAAATTTTGAGTAGAATGACCAGCATAGATTACGTTAGGCCAATACACCACCAGTGGAAATATAGGAGGAGTTGAGTCTAGTGAGAAAGATATATCGAAACAAAGAAGAGACCCGGTGACAGATAAGGTAAGAAAATTTTCCTTTTAACAAGATTCTAAATTCCTTCGTCACTGCGTTACAGAACACAACGATAGTTTTTCTGTTTTATTAAATTCTCCAATTATTAAACAACGATTGAGAAGAAATCTAGATGTTCATAATATAAACAATATCAATTCCAATTCTATGCATTATATACGACATTACTGTAAATGTGTTGAACTTGCACTGTTCATAATATAAACAATATCAATTCCAATTCTATGCATTATATACGACATTACTGTAAATGTGTTGAACTTGCACTGAAAATATCTAGCTAGAAAATGATATACATAGTTTGTAGAGAAAATAGAAACATGAGAGAAAGAATGGGAGAATTTTCATTAAGAAAATGAATGAATGATAATTTACACATGATATACTTTGTATAAATTAACTAATGTGCACTGGAAGAGAAGAAAATGCGCCATACTGGTGGTCTAGAGTGATCTGGATACACACCAATAGGTACGGGAGTTAACTGCCACCTAGTCTAGTCTCTTAAGCAGTTACATGAGTTAACTGCCACCTAGTATGAGTTAACTAGTCTCTCAGTATTAAGTTAAGTGACTGAAACACGGTGAAGTGAGGAGGATATCATGGAATCATGAGTAATGCGCTAGTCTGGTGATGATCCCAAGGACAATGCGCATTAACTGGTGATTATCCCAATGCTACATGGTGATGATCCCAATGTGACATCTAGACTCCACTCAACTGATCAAACTGAAGTGTGAAATGAAGAGAATATTCTCCTAGAGGAATATTCTCCCTAGACTATAGGAGACTGGATTATGACTAGTAAACATAGCGAAAAACTTAGGAAAAATAATTCCTAGGTGTTTATGAAGTATCTCCAACACCCCCCCTGAACATCATTATGGTGAAAATAAAGAATAAGTCCCGAAAATGAGGCCATGTTAGGTACCCAAATACAAAAGATACACTAAAATAAATGAGGAAAGAGGGAAAACATAATTGGAAACCCCCTCCTCAAAGTACAATGTATGTAAAAACATAAGAACTAACAATTGCTAAGAAATTGTGTCCTTCACTCCAAGATGACTGCACAGAGAATGAAACTTCTGCTCAGTGAAGGTCTTGGTGAAGATGTTTGTAGTCTATGCTGCTAAAGGACATAACTACAGTTCGATGATCCCCTCATGTACTAATTCCTAGATGTATTTCATGTGGATCTGGATGTGCTTTGTCCCCCACTTCTGAAATGGATCTTTGTAGAACTTCAAAGGGCTCTAGTTGTCACACCAGATGATGATCGACCGATGAAACTAAATTCCCAACTTAGTGAGAAAATTTTGTAGCCAGATAGCATGAATGGTTATGTTAACTACCCCTTTGTACTCTTCCTTGGCTTAATATAGAGCAATAACAACCTGCTTATTTCTCGACCAACAGATAGGCTTGGAACCCAAACCGAGTGAGTAACCAGATGTGGACTTGTGATCAATGCTATCACCAGCCTAGTCAAAATCAGTGAACCCGATGGCGTCCAATGAAGAGTCTACTGCATAGTGAATCCTAAATGTGATGGTGGCCTGTACGTATATAAGGATACACTTTGTAGCCTTCCAATGTAGCTCATGCGGCTCCCACATGATTCTGGAGACTACTCCAACTGCATAAGAGAGGTATGGTACATAGTGTGTGAGATACAAAAAGATCCCAACTAGCTGTCTCTATAATGTGCTTTCCATCACTGGAGTGTCCCCGCCATCCTCAAGTTTGAATCCTCATAGGAAAGGATTTGGGGCATACTTGCAGTCTGTCATGTGAAATCTCTCAAGGAGATCTCGTGCATACTTGGCTTGAGACTGTTTGATGCTTGATGCATCTTGAATGTTCTTGAGTCTAAGGAAGAAATGTAACAGACCCATGTCCGTCATCAAGAACCTGTCATGTATAATCCTCTTGACTGCAGTAATTGTTGAAATTGACAAATCGATGATCAACAAATCATCAACATACAAAACTAGGAGTAGAAGTGAATCATCCATCCTGAGCACGTAAACATTTGGGTTTGAGTTAAAATTTACAAATTTTCGTGACAATAGGTAGGAGTCCATATTGGCATACCATGCCCTCGAGGCCTGCTTGAGGCCATAAAGAGACTTATTCAGTCAATAGAACAAATATAAATCTTGCACAAATCCCTCGAGTTTCTCCATATATATCTCATTAGAGAGATCTCAGTGAAGAGATGCATTCTTCATGTCCATCTGATGGACTTCCCATCCCTTGGTTGTTGCAATGGAAAGTTCCAAATGTATGGAATCCATCCTGGCTATTGGAGTGAAGGTCTCATCATATTCAATGTCATGCACCTGCTGAAATCCTTTGGAAAATAACCTATCTTTGTATCTACTAACCTGTCCATCCACTGCACTCTTGGTCCTGTAGACCCATCTACACCTGACAAGTTTCCTTCCTGAAGGAAGGGGAACCAGATCCCAAGTCTAGTTCTCGAGCAGGGAGTTTTACTCCTCCTTCATGGAGGATTCCCAAAAGGGATTTCTAGCAGCCTCGCCATAGGACCGTGGATATGACTACTAAACTAAGAAAATATTCTTGGGTGGCATCAGTTCAATGGTAGTGAGTTCAAGAGGAGGCTCCTCGAAATCAGATCGATTCCTCCTGGTATCAACTGGATCCCCAACAATATCTCTTGCATCCTAAACATTAGTCTTGGCCCACTTGGGCCTCTGATCTAGCTCTAGATCTGTAACTGCATCTGTGTGCATTGACTCTGCATCTGACCTTATTGACACAGTATATGAATCATCTGAATCCTATGAATCAAAACTCTCATTTGAAGAAGAGTTGACATGTGCATGCTCATCATCTTTGACAGGTGGAAGAAAAAAAGTGTCTGCATTCAACTGTTAAGATACATGCAAGACACTTTCCTCGAATTGGACACTATGCTCAATGATGATCCGGCCTGATGAAAGATCAACGAGTCTCTATCCCTTCACAACATCAAGGTATCCAACAAAGATACAATCTTTGATATGTGGATCAAGTGCCTTCCTCTTCTCAAAGGGAATCTTGGCCCATGCACGAGAACCAAATATATGGAAGTGGGCCACTTCCGGTTTGAGGCCACTCCAAGCCTTGTAGGGTGTCTTATTATTGACAGATCTATGCGGAGGTATGTTTTGGATTTAGGTTTCACAATTAAGTGCTTCAACCTACAATCTCTATGTAAGTGACTATGCATGTATCATGTAAGAAGCCATCTCTTTTAGATATCTATTTTTCCACTCAGCAGCTTCGTTTTGTTGTGGAGTATAAGGAAATGTGTGTTGCAACTGAATCCTGAACTCATGAAATAGATTTTGTATATCATGGTTGACATAATCTCCCCCGTTATCTGTTCGGAGGACTTTAATCTTCTTTCTGGACTGTGTTTCAACAAGGGATTTGAAATATTTGAGGCATTGAAATACCTCTGATTTTTTCCTGAGAAATAAATTCCATGTAAAGCCTGAGAAATAATCAACAAAAATGAGCATGTACCTTGCTTTACGGATTGATGGATGTGAAAAAGGGCCCATGAGGTCACTATGGATCAGATCCAAAGGAAAGGAAGCCTTCTAAGTCTTTCCTTTATCGAATTTCTCTTAAGGGTGTTTTCCAAGAACATATCCCTCACAAATTCCTTTGGAGAAGTGGATTTCAGGTAGGCCATCAACCATTCCCTACTTGCTAAGTTGTTGCATATATCTGAAATTTAAATGCCCAAACCTTTCATGCCATATCCTACTTCTTTCATCAGCATGGCTAAGAAGTAATGCAGAATCTGGTTCAATAAATTCAGAAAATGTGTAGAGTCCGGATTGATGATTTACCTCACCGGTAGAAACCTTCGATACAACTCTCTTTTTGGTGCCATAGTTTTTCATCTGATACATGAAGAGAAGATTGACATAAAGTTTGGGAATGTGTAGCACATTCTCGAAGCTTCAGTTTGTGAGTTCAATTTTTCCTTTTTTTGTGACCTCTACTAGAAAGTTGTCGCCCATCATAATAGAAGGACCTTTGCATGCATCCAATGAATATTAGACTTTCTTTCTGGCTTCCATGTGGTGTGATGATCTTGAATGTACAATCCAAGCATCGGGAGAGGAGTTGATGGAAATCAAAGCATGGCTAGAATTACCTTTCTTGGGATTTTGATCTTTTGTCTTCTTCTTCTTGGAACCCTTGGGGATGTGATATCCAAGGTTGTTTTGTTGAATTATTTGTGCCATTTGATATATTTGTTTCTTCATACATGTGGATTCTGGATGGAATCCTTTATGGAAGTAAGTGCATTTCTTCCTTTTTCTTCCCTTTCCACCTTTGGATCTAGATGCATCGTTGAAGGGTTTTGAGTACCCTTCCTTCTTTGGATTTGCATGTGCTTTAATTTTTTATTTGTATTTAGATTTTTGATTTGGATGATTGCTACCATATTGCACATCAAGTGCATGCACCTTTAGGCCTTTGATTTTTCCCATGTTGATAAGCTTGTTCTTCTCTTGTGTTAGAGATTCAATAAAGACCTTAAGAGAGGGAATTTTCTAGGTGGCTCCAGAGGCGAGCCTAACTGAATGAAATGTGGATACAAACACTGATTATTCTAGACCAATTTTGCAGAGAATGGTGAGAACCATTCGTTTCTCCTCCTTATATTTATCAACCCCGCAAGCCTTGAGTTACCAAAAAAAATCCTTATATTTGGTAAATAAATCTTGGAGATTGTCGAAGGTTTTTGGATCCAAAGTGAGCAATTCCACCTCAAGCATGTGTCCCCACATCTCATCCTATTTTCCAAACATACCTTCCAATGTGCATTAGCTGGTGATGATACCAATGCTACATGGTGATGATCCCAATGTGGCATCTAGACTCTGCTCAACTGATCAAACTGAAGTGTGAAATAAAGAGAATATTCTCCTAGAGGAATATTCTCCCTAGACTATAGGAGACTGAATAATGACTAGTAAACATAGGGAAAACCTTAGGAAAAATAGTTCCTAGGTGTGTGTGAATTATCTCCAACAATTACATGAGTATTCGAGGAAATGGAACAATCAAGTAAGATCAACCAACATTCAATTAGATTAAGACAAAAAATAAACCAGAGATATAATTTTAGGAATGACAAGCCATAGCAAGAAGATATAACCAAGATAGGGAAGATAAAACATAAAAAGTAAAATAAAATAAAAACTTTG
This sequence comes from Picea mariana, assembly GCA_032191745.1. Classification (NCBI taxonomy): domain Eukaryota; kingdom Viridiplantae; phylum Streptophyta; class Pinopsida; order Pinales; family Pinaceae; genus Picea; species Picea mariana. Next base: position 51,767 of record JASDQU010243270.1, on the reverse strand, counting down.
GAAATTGATGGCAGAGAAATAAAATAGAAATCAACTGCATTTAGGTAAATAATTACTCACATAATACTAAAAATTATCCATGAAATCGAATAAAATTTGAGAGCGATATGCTTCTCATCAATAGTAAGA
>JASDQU010243269.1:38564-61861 GCA_032191745.1 Picea mariana | reverse complement strand
GCTAAAAAATCTCTCCTCCTATGTTATGCTCACAGAATACCACTCTCATATGTTTTTCTCAACTATGGAACAAGATACAATGCAAAATAATGGAACCTCTTCTCCTCCTAGTGGCCCAATATTTAACATATCCTGATAGTCATCTAGGGATAGGTTTTTGACTTCCTCGAATATGAATTGTGGTAGGGTTTTGAACCTTCTAGAATATTCTTAAAATCCCTCATGTGGGTAGCCCCATATGCATGATTAATGAGGGATGACATGTCATCCTCTTGTACCATGGTGGTCAACATGGTAGGTCAACTTACGAGAGGCATAACTTTTGCATACGATTTCTGATTGATGTGAGTTTTGTACCATTAGAAAGTTCTTTATTTGTAGAATAGCGTTAGAGGATCCAATTTATGTTGGAAAAATTTTAACCCCAAAAAATCTTGTTTGATGCCTCAAAATGGCCCCAGAAGGTTCCATACCCCAATTTTCCAAACTAGGACCTGCCACTAAAATGTCCCTGCAAACTGATTCCTCCAATTTTTCCACTCTGAAAGGATCAAGATAGATGAAAAAAAATATAATGATCCAATCTGGGTCATACCTCCCCATTTAGGGAGTCTTTTAGTCCCCAAAATATTTAGTGAATGAGGTGAGGAAATTTTTCCTCTACCTTCTCCCTGGAGTACCACTTTGCTTTGCCTGGAAGTCATCCTTTCAACCCAATCTGCCAAAGGTCATGCTACCCCTGTCTTGTAGTTCTAGAATGCTTCTACAAAACTGTGTCCTCTGCTAACTTTGCCTAAGCATCTGGTGCTAAGTCCTCTATGGAAGGTAGGACGTCCCCCTCCTCCTGATCCAACATGGAAGGCTTATAGAGTAAATAGGAAAAAGGGTGGAGTTCACACTAGATTCCATAACCATATCTGATATGCATGATAACTCCAATTTTTTCCACTTTGAAAGCATCAAGATATATGACAAACAATATATTGATCCAATCCGGATCACTTCTACTACTTCTTCGTGGTTTATCGACTGTTATTTGTCCCTTGAGGAGTTTGCGAGTGATGAATTTCCAAGAATCAGTAGGAAGAAGGATCATAAGTTCCATCGGGTGGTAAAAGCACGAGGTGGAGGTGTGTCTTTGGTAGTTGGTAAAGATATTCAAGTTAGTCAGGTAGCGGATCTAGATGATTGTGTGGTTGTGGGGAAGTTTAGTGGTCAATGGTTTATGATGGAAACCCTAAATTCATGGGTCTAGGAAGAGTGGAAGAAAGTCTTAGAATATGTTACGATGTTGCATGTTTTTTCTTAATGATGGATTGAATCCAAGTTTAAATCCAAAGAGGATGCACACAAAATACTAAGGGGGTGGTGGTATTGGGATATATATTTAATCTGTGACAAACCATGACACCCTGTGTTTGATGCCAGGCAAGAGGTTCTTTCTAATATGTCGGCATGGTTTAAATTACCTAATCTGCCATTGGAATTCTAGTCGGATGTGGATTTGGTTGTCATTGGTGATGTCTCAGGGAAATTTATTGTTGCAGAATATAGATATAAGTTGAGATATATTCGCTCAGTGGTGAAAATATTGGTGGATCTAGATCCACGTCAAGGTATTTTCGAATCCTTGGAGTTGGTAATGGGATACCACTCTTATACTTAGTGAATTGATTATGTAAGTATACCATTTCTTTGCTCCAAGTGTCATCAGGTTGTGCATGTCTTGGTCAGCTATGATATCCCATTTCAAAATAAATTTTCAAGCTCAACAAACAAAAATTGGTTGAAATTTCTCATGGGAATTTGGTTTCTCAAAGGACTTGAGATGCACAAACATCCCTTATTCATTGGGTGGAGGTTGATAGAGGCATTTCTCTTAGTGCACCACAATCTGATCATTTGGGGAGCCAAAAGGAAGTGGCCGTGATTGAATTGAAATTTCCTTTGGATGGTGGGGCCTCGCATGGACTATTGAGTGAGGATTTATGGACCAACTTGGAGGACAACTTGGATCTTTCTCCATCTCAGTGGATCAAAATTGATGAGCTTTGGACACAATCCACTCTCTCTCATTTGGTCTTTGGTAAGAATGTTCCTACTCAAATTTATAAACCTAATTTCGATTGTGTACATTTAGTGGATTTTGGGTCTTCAAGAGTTGAGGGTTAGACCCAAGGGCCCACTTCAAGGGGGATTTCACCAAATATTCCTTTAAGGAAGGAAGGGGAGGGGACCCATGTTATTGGGATTTCAAAAAACTTGGAATCTATCTCCTCCCAAGCCTTTGATTTTCATAGACCTTGGTCACCTATCTCTTCTTCATTTTTGTCTAGAAAATATCCCTATCTCTTGAGGTATAGACACTTTTCTTAGTGTCAATCCTTGAGGGGTTTTAGGTGGGATGGTTTAAAAATTCTTGGTCCCTCTAAGGTGGGGCACAAGTCAAGGCTTAAACATTCTCAAGAGAGAGCCCATCATGAGGTGTTGCAAGGAAAACAAAGATTAATTTATGGGGTCCTTAGAGGAGGCTCAACCCCAGTGTTGAGTAATTCATAACAAATACTTCTATAAGCATTTGCGTCTTGGGGGGAAAGGATAAAAAAATATTCCTAAAGCGATTTGTCGATATGGGTAAACTATATGCGGTCTTTATTCAAGAAATGATGCACTCGTGTGATGTACTATGTGTTGAATTCATGAATTTCTTTCTGAACTGAGTGTTCCATGGTCTGGATTAATTTGGTCACTCTAGAGGTATCATTACAGGTATATCTTTGTCTTTCTTACTTACAAATTGCTTTTTTGTACCGAAATATTCTATAAGGAACTAGACCGATTGTTCCTACTTCTTAATTTTTACTGGCCATACAAGGGGAAAGACAATTCCTAGAATCAATTATTTTCTCTTAATTGTCTCGAGAGTGAAAAAAACATTTTTGGCATGGATTTGAACATAACACTAAGAAACCATGATATTTGGGGACCATCTACTAGAGAAGACAAGTTGGAAAACTATTCTGTTAATAAAATGGAAAGGGTAGGATGGGTCAATGTGGAGCCTATTGAGATCATCACAACATGGTGTAACAATAGAGGTGGCATGGAGGGAGTTTCAAAAAATTTCGACTATTTTTTAATGCAACAATCCTTAATACAAAATTGTGGACTCTATTGATCTGGTGATCAGGTCATTTTCCTATTTTTTTGGAGATTGATAAGGCATGTGGGAAGCCAAGATCACTGTTTAAATACAACTCTTTGTGGGAAGAGGTTGAAGAGTTTCAAAACTTAATAAAAAATAATTGGAGGCATGTGTAGGAGAATGTCAAAGAATTGTCTTGTGCTTAATTTGTAACTACTCTTCGCATGATAAAAGAAAAGGCCATGGCACAGGATAGAGCTAAGAGAATACAACAAGAACATGAGCTCCAGAAGATTGACATGGAACTCAAATAGATATATGAATCAACTTCGAGCCACCTTCCCACTTCCATGATTATGGAAAGATGTATATCACTTGAATATTCCCAAACAAAAATTCTCTCTGAGAAAGAGAAGACTTGGAAGATCAAAAGAAGGGACGTATGGATTGCAGTTGGGGACAAAAATACGAAATACTTCTAGAATTTCACAAATTATTGAAAAATCCATAATACAATTTGGGATATAAAAGACTCCAGTGGCAACAAGGTTCATGGTTTTACAAACTTGGCAACATTGGGAGTGGACCATTTCTCGAACTTGTTTAATGAACCATACCATTTGAACATGGGGAAGGTACTCAAGATCATTTCATACTTTCCCGGGTTGATTAATGATGATGAGAACAATTATATATTCAGAGAGCTCACAAAATCCGAATTATAGGCCATCATATCCACTTTCAAAAGGGATAAGAGTTCAAGGATAGACAAATGGACAACATAATTCTATGAATATTTCTTCGATATGCTAGGGGATGATATACTTAGGGTTGTGGAAGAAATTCAACAGTCCAGAAAAATGCCAAGCAACATCAACTCTACGTTCATTTCCATAATTCCTAAATTGGACTACCCCAATACATTTGATGACTTTATGTTGATTTCTTTGTGAAATTTATTATATAAGATCATATCTAAGGTAATTGTCATATGGCTTAAACCTATTATATCCAATGTAATCTCGTTTGAACAATTTGGGTTTTTAAAGGGTCATCTCATCCATGAAGCTATAGGTTCATCCTAGGAGGGATTACATACAATCAAAAAATAGAAGCGATGGGTCTCATTTATTAAAATTGACTTGTCCAAAGCCTATGATTGAGTATCTAGGTTATATATTTTTTCGTTGCTCCTTCACATTGGCTTTGAGATTCCTCTTGTAAAATGGATAGAGTGTTATGTGACCATTTTATACTTTGTAGTGATCATCAATAGATTAGGGTCATATTTCTTCATATTATCCCCGGGGGCTTCATCAAGGATGTCCATTGTCCCCATATCTATTTTTATGTTAGTTGATGGTCTCAACAGGGCTATTGGATAAGCTAAGTGGGTCAACAAGTTTCAAGGGGTAATGTTTGGTAGAACTGAATTGCTCACTCACTTATTATTTTCGGATGATGTGTTGATGTTCTATATTTTTGTAGATTCATAAGGCTGGGTCTTAAAGGAAATATTGGAGGATTTTTGTGAGGCTATAGGCATTATGATTAACAACACAAAATATTCCATTTATTTTCCAGAGATGGACGAAGGAACAAGACAATGAATTTTGGGGATATTCAATTTTTCCATAGATTATATGCGATATGGATTTAAATATCTTGGTTTCATTCTTAAACCTAGTAAATATAATGTTTCTTGCTTCAAATAAAGAAGAAAATATATTTTTGGTGCAACCATTGGTTGTCCTGTGGTGGTAGACTGGTTTCAATCAAATATGTGCTTGAGGCCACTCCCGTTTATTGGCACCTATTGGAACTAATCTCGAAAGGTATTCTTAATTACCTCAGGAAAGTTTGTTTCAATTACTTATGGAAGGGTCAAGATTAATCTATAGGTTCACACATACCAGATCGGAAATCCATATCAAAACCCAAGCCTTGAAGGGGGTGGGGTTTAAAGGACATTTGGATTTTGGGGAAGACCTTTGCAACAAAGTATATTTGGGTCTTCATGACCAATGATAGTCTTTGGAAAAGAATTTTGATTGATTATTACATTGAATCATATGACTATACTAGACTTGATTAGGAACAGAAGGAAAAGTACACAAAATGTCTCTAATCAGTGTAGGGAACTCACACTTTCCTTTCCAATCATAGATAATTAATTACTTGTATTGGAAGGTTTGTTATGGTGTTAGGGACCTAACCTCCCTAACCCCTCACATATATAAAATAATATATTTTCCATGTAATAAAGGCCAACATTAGTTAATAAGGGATATTTGATAAATGTGAACATGTCAATGTAAGAAGACCTAATAGAATCTTCTATTTCTAGAAAGAGATTCCTCTAGAATGTTATTTAGAAGATATAATTAGTATAAATAAGAGTAGGAGTCATGCAAAAACCTTATCTTGATAATTATTGTAATAAAGCACTGCTCTGCTGTAGGTTTCCCCCTAAAAGAGGCAAGTGAACATTTTTTCTATCAATAAAGGTATCATATTTGGTGTTTTGGTTCTCTACATTTTGTTGTTCCATTGGTATTTGCTGCAATATTTCTATTTTCTTCTTATTATAATAGACCGGGTACCTAAAAAGTGGTACCAGATTGTTTTTCTTTGCGAAAATTATGGGAATTCTTTTTTCAGGATAGAGACGTGTATTGTCAATGTCTTTAAAGAACAAACATTTATCATTCAGTGGGTAAAAAATATATGAGGAATACTAGACGCAGGAATTATAAATGGTTTCACGAGGTTACTTAGAAACAAACAATTAACCTTGTTGGAAACCTCTGTAACCCCTATTGGTACACCTCGAGTAGTATCGCATCAGACATAATTTGTACACAACCATCACTCCCACATACTATTAGGTATATCGGGAGCCTCCTAGGTCTCCTGAAACCATCTCTAGATAAGTCGATTAGTCGCTTGACTACTATAATGCCACTAAGAACAATAATTGGGAACATATTCTCTATTACTTGGGTAATTGGGTAGTATGGCTAAGAGTACGGTTGAGCCTCCTTAGTTGGTGCCTTGCGATATTGGGTTGAGTACTATTGTTCAACTCCACATGTATATCAGAGAGTTATAGCACAGGGAAAACCCTTGTCTGTACGAACCCTGAAAACCCTAACCCTTGGGAAAGACATAGAACCAAAAAGGAACAGACTAGATCTATTTTTGCACAACCTTGTCTCCTACATTCTGGTTGAAAAATTCCTATAGATTTTTTCCTCTTAACAATTTGGGCACTTTGTCATTGCAATATTTCTCAGGCCAGAGTATAACTCTCCAGGAGTAAAAAAAAGAGTATAGTGGTCTTGCTGAAACCCTTATTTGGGACCTATCCCATTGGATTTCTCTCTCCACCCTAATCACCGTGGTACCTATAATTTGTAAGCCTTTTTTTTCTTTGGACTCTACCCCCTTCCTGGCACCCTTATTTGTGACCTATCACATTGGATTCCCCTTTTCTCCCTAATATCCATGGTACCTGTCACTTATCAACCTTTTTTTCTGTGGTCCCACCCACCCTTCCCAACACCCTTATTTCACACCAATCCCATTGGCTTTCTCTTATCACCCTAGTCATAGTGATATATATCACCTATCTTCCTTTTTTCAATGTACCTACTCCCCATTCTAGGGACCCCACCTTTCCACATGACCACCAATTGCACCCAATAACTGCAGGCTGAAATCAACAAGAACAATGCCCAATTTGACTATTTCAAGGACCAATTCTAGACCCAGTTTTCCAACATTGCAACCCAATTTTCCAAATTTGCGACCCAATTTTCCGAAGCTGATAGTTGATTTGACCAATTAGAGGGAAAAATTGACTCCTTTAATGTCACTCTCCGCCAAATACTGAAGCGATCCCAAGATCCCCCCTTCCCTGAACAACCCTCCCAAGTAGTTGGTGTTGACTCCTCCCATACTATGGCCTTTCATTTCAACCCCTTCTTTTGTGACCCCCATCTTCCCCGAGTTGAGGTCAATAACTTTGATGGCTCCGATCCCATAGGTTGGGTCACCCAAATGGAGCATTTTTTTTTTCTTGGCATTACTGATGAGTTAGCCAAAGTTTGTTATGTTGTTCCTTATCTGGATCTTGAATGTTGGAAATGGTGGCAATGACGTAAAAATGCATGCCAAGGGTATGTTTATTGGACCTAGTTTGTTGCAGAGATTTATGGATGCTTTGACACTGACACCCACTATTTAGGTTGTTTTACCAAGTTGAAATAGTCTAGTATAATGGAAGACTTTATAACCACCTTTGAGCACTTCACTTTAAAAATGAAGGGCATGACATATGCCTTCTTTAGGGATGTCTTATCGGTGGCCTAAATGATGAAATCTGAGCCCATTCCTCATGGATTGCCCCCAAACTTAGTTGGAAGATACTGAACGTGCCAAAGAATCACAACAAGTTGTCTTTTCCCAGAACCAAAAACCCTATTTTCTTCCCTTCCCTTGACTTACCAATCCTTCCCCTCAGGACACCCCTATTAAGATCCATAAATTAACTCGGGCTAAAATGATAGAACGCCAATTCAAGGGTCTTTTCTATAATTGTGATGAAAAATATTTTCTTGGGCACAAGTTTAAGGAACACAAGATTTTTATGGCCATTTCTGAGGATGTTGCTGAAGAGGAGGATGAAGCTTCCCATGTTGAAGAGATACCCCCCATAGATGATACTACTCTTCCCACTATAATCCCCCAGAACTTGAATCGCTTTCACTACATGACCTTATTGGCTTATCTGCTCCCCAAACCCTCAAAATAATTAGCTACATTAAGGAGAGGAAATTCATAATCCTTGTTGATAGTGGAAACACCCATAATTTTATTCACTTCCACGTTTCCCAGGAAATCAATTGCTATATTCGTGTCATCAACAATTTTCAAATCATGATTTCCAGTGGTGGTTCCATGAAATGTGATGGGCATTGTGAAATTACGTGCCTCCAAAATGGTCAGTACCAATTTAAATCTCGTATGTTTTCTATCGACATGGGTGGTGTTGACGCTTGAATCCGTTATGAATGAAACAACAACCTCATGAGGACATTAGTCCCCCTTCGTTTTTAGAGAGGTGGTTCTCCTCTTTGGGTAAAAGATATATCTTTGAATATCTTGGAGTAGGGAGAGTGTTAGACAACAAATACCAAATATTTATTGCTTGGATTTAAATGAAAATGGTTCTTCAATAACCCAATATGATCTTTATATGCAACAAAAATCCTTTTAAAATAATAAAATATTGAAGGAGGGATTCAACATATTGTGATCAACATCTCACACAATATTCTTAATCATATACAAATACATCCATGTCTTCTTCATGAAAAATATGAGAGAATAATTTGATCATCTCAAATAATTTTAAAAGAGTATTGCTATCAAGATCAAAAGAGAATTTGATAGGTCAACCTCAAATATCTCATACTTCAAACTCAAAGTTACAAGATACAGTCAAGATCAACCCCAAAACAATTCTTTGTGTAGTTTTATTCATGAAAGATGTTCTTCATTACAAAATATTTGACATCCATGTATGTGGCTGCAAATACTCCATGATCATATAAAAAAATATCTTAGAATAATATAAGAAGAACACTCAACAACTCAGCCTTGTGCCCAACTTTGCGATTCAAGCATAAAGCTATGAGAAGTGGTGTAGAAGAATAGAAAGAGTGGAGAATATGGATATTTATTTCTTTTGATTAGAAGCTTGATTGTGTATCCATGGTTGTACCTTCTTCTTTCTCTGATATTCTTCCCTACCCCTCTCATAATAATGATTCTTGAACCATAGATTAAGCCTTTCTTCTCTTTTTAAGAAGATATTTTCTAACTACTTGAGTAGTTAGGGTTTCTCCCTTCTAGAAATTTCCGTACAAGTTTCTTCTTGATACATTTACTTTAATTAATGACTCATTAATTCCTCATTAATGAACTCACATCATTAATATAAGTATATTTTAAATGGATCCCTCTCCTTTTTTAATAAAAGTTTTAATTAAACTTTTCTTTTTAAAAATTTAATTAATTTTCCATTAAAAGAGGATGACTATAATTTAATTTTCTATAAATGAAAACAAAATTTTTAGCCTTATAAACCACTTCCTTATTTATCTTCATCCTCTCATCTTTCTAACGATATAAATGTTGTGCAAATCCATTGCCCGGATCTCAATATATGAGCTCGTGAAGTTGAGTTGTCATGCAGGCCCATTAAAAATGCAGCTAACTGATATTTTAATTTCTGAGAAAAATGTATCAACTTTTAGCACTTGAAACCTATTCCACCATATTATACAATACCTTTCCAACAGTATAAATTTTGCGCGATTTCAACACCCGTAGCTCAAGTTATGGCCTCTACAAGATCAACACTCAGCCACCATCGATCAAAATTGATGGGCAAATGTGGCCCTTGGATGAATTTCGTGCTTCCCTTCATAAAATTTGACTTTTTGGTTTAAAAGTCCATCCCCCATGCATTGGGATATTATATTATTCATGATATATAATACTAAGTGTTTGATACACTTAGAAAGAAACACGAGAAGCGAAGAAATTATGGAGCTTGGAGGATTCGACCCTTGGAAAATTGTTGAATAAAATAATGTTTTTTTGGAATCCTATCATCGTCCACCTCATGCAATTTCATCAATGAATCACATCCATGTGTCATCATGGGAATGTTCCACATCATCTCCATGTGTCATATTCTTATTCGTTGGTTTTCATGCCTTGGAATAGCTTTGAGAGTTTGGCTAAGTATGTGAGATGGGACACGAGGGGATGAAGGAGAGGAGGTGAGTGAAGTTAACCATGAAATTTTCATGAACCCACCAACCCACGGTTGGATGAGTGATCCAAATAAACTAAGTATAGAATGGCGGATGATCGGATGAGAGAGAGTTTGAATATGGAGCGTTTTATGTACCTGCCAACCTGGGAACCCACAGTTATGGATAATCGAAAATATGTTAAGTGTGGAAAGGTGGTCGATCGGACTTGCATGCAGAAGGGATAAAATACTTTAGGGGATCGACACCCACGAAAAATATGATGGTACAAAATGTAGATCATGAAACTTTGGGTGCAAAGTGGAGATCACATAACTTGGAGGATGAGGGCTTGAACCCGTGAACCCATGAAGTTGAAAAAATGGTTAAGTGTAGTGTATCAACGGACTTATCACATGGGAAAGTGGATGGAGTTGAATGCCCACCTACCTGCCAACCCACGAACCCGATGAGGGGATGAAGGAAGAGTCCCAAAAACATCTATGTGTAGATACTAGTGGAGCATATGGAGAAGAGTGGTGAAAAGATAAAAATGGTTAACTGTGGAGATGGAAGGTGAGGGATATAAGTGATGAGAGTACTTCACAATTAGAAAATGGAGAGGAGAACATGATACTTGGAAAAATTCTTCATAATCTCTCCTTTGGACCTTTAGACCAGATATTGAATAACTTAGGCATGTAGACACAAATTTCTGATCCCAAAAGTGCATGACGAAGCTGAGACTGAGGGCTGTAGAGTGAACTTATAAAATTTCAAAAAATGTCTTCTTTTTATATCAAGGATTTCATGAATCCAAGAGTGGAAAAACATATATGACCAAATTTTGGTCAATAGGTGGTTGTGACAATGTGCTCGGTGTTGAATGGTTAAACACTATGGGCCCCATCCTCATGGATTTTAACGAATTAACCATGCAATTCCAACAAGAGTGACATCAATATAGTTCCAAGGAATCACAAAAATCTCTCTTGAGATCATCAATTCCCATCAAATGGAAAATCTCCTCAAAAAAGGTCATTCGATAATTATTTCACAACTCCATTCCATTCAAGCAGTCGAGAAACCATCTGTGCATCATGACCTCCAATCGATCCTCTCCCATCACCAAGCCATTTTTCCACTCCCCATGGACTTCCTCCTTCCTTTGTTGTTCATGATCATTCCATTCCTCTAGTCCCAGGAATCCTTCCTCCCAATGTGCACCCTTATCGTCATCCATTTTCCCATAAGAATGAAATTGAGAAAATTGTTCAAGAATTTATTGAAGCAGGTGGTATCTGCTCTAGTACCAACCTCTATTCTTCTCCTTTGGTCATGGTACTCAAGAAATAAGGCACTTGGAACATGTGTCTATGCTTTTTTTCCCTCAACAGACTCACCATCAAAATAAAATTTCCCATTCATGTCATTGATGACCTGTTGGATGAATTGAGAGGTGCTCAGTACTTTACTAAACTTGATCTCTATTTTGGATATCACCAGATACATATGAAAGAGGAAGACATTCCCAATACTTCATTCAGAACTCATGAGGGTCATTATGAGTTCTTGGTCATGCCCTTTTTTCCGTGTAATGCTCTCTCCACTTTCCAAAGTCTCATGAATCATGTTTTTCTCCCTTTCCTCTGTCATTTTGTCTTATTTTTCTTTGATGATATTTTCATCTATAGTAAAACTTTACAAGCCCATCTATCCCATGTGGATCAAGTTCTCCATCTACTCTCTAAAATTTTTTTTTTTACTCGAACAGTCTAAATGTTCCTTTGGCACTTTGGAAGTGGAGTACCTAGGTCATATTGTCGGCAAGGATGGTGTATGAGTGGATCCTAAGAAAATTGAATCTATGAAGGATTCGACTCTTCCTAAAAATATTAAGAGCTTGTTTAGTTTTCTAGGTTTAACAGGATGTTATCGCAAGTTTGTTTACAATTATGGAAAAATTGCAACACCTCTCATTGCTATTCTTAAAAAGAATGCTTTCACTTGTACTTTAGTTGTTGATCAATCCTTCCACACCTTGAAAGAGGATATGTGCATGACTCCTTTCCTAGCACTTCCAAACTTCACCAATGCTTTTGTCATGGAATGTGATGCTCCGGGGAAAGGAATTGGGGCAATCCTCATGCAAGATGGAAGGCCTTTGGCTTTTACTAGCATAGAACTCTCAGAGCGACATTTGGGCCAATCAATCTATGAAAAGGAAATGATGGCTATTATTCATGTTGTGGATCTTTGACATCCTTATATATTGGGGAAACGCTTCCAAATTAAAACTGATATGATCAAAGCATCAAATATTTTTTTGAACAACTAATTTCATCCCTGGAGTAACAAAAATGGGTGACCAAGCTATTTCGATATGATTATGAGATAATTTACAAGAAGGGAAAATAAAATGTGGATGTTTATGCTCTTTCCAAGAAGTATGAATGATGCAGGAGCATCACCATCAACATTCAAAGAAGAACAAGTGGAGGACAACTCAACACCCAGCGCGCATTTCAATTCAGTTTTAAAATCCTAAAGGAGGATGCATCATCTCAAATTTTTGAAAACCTTGTAATTAAAGCCCTTTTTAATGTTTTGAGGCTAGATCCATTGTAAATAATCATAGGAGATTGTATTTTATTTAATTTATGTAGGATTGTACAGATACTGAGCATCGACTCATGTGTAAATGCCATTCATTGTAAGAGGCCTTAGTAGGTGAAATATTTTATTTATATAGGACAACATTAAGGTAGGTTGGAGGGAAGGCTCGAGAATCCACTCAATGTATAAGTATATGTCTTTTGTGCCCAAATGAAGGATTTTGATCATTATATTAGAGAGTCGCTGAAGTTTATAGTGAATTCTGTTGAAGAGAGTTGCAAAGAGCTGTATGAGTCCATGTACATACTTTGCTGAAGGAATACAAATAGAAAGGTTTGATTCCAAATGTATGGTGTTCTCTATTTCTGAGTTCATTGACTACATGTGATGTTTTATTTCTGCTTTATCTGTTTTATATGCTTTATGTGTCTGAGTATTTTTTTCAAGGCTAAGTGTGGAAACCTTTGATGTTTCTATAAGTTTCAATTGTTTCTCTCTTCTGAGAGTTTTTGTGCGAGGAGTGCATAATGCACGTAAGGAGTGCGAAGGACGAGTCAATATTGACTCAGACTATCAGAAGAGTCAGCGTGAAACTTTATAGTAAAAGTGCAAGGAGTGAATAGTCACTCAGAGGAGAGCTAAGTCTAGAGAAGCCCCGTGCAAGGAGTGCGTTGGGCCAACACTTAGTCGAAGTGTTGAAGAAGTCACAGAGAAGACTAGCGCAAGGAGTGCGTAAGGGGATTTTGGAAAAAATATCTAAGTCCAAAACTTTTCAGAAGTTCAAAGGATGCAAGGAGTGCACTAGAGGTCTGAAATACCTCAAGGATCAAATCTCGAGAAGGATAGCGGTAAAAATCCTTAAGGGTAAGAAGTTTATTTGTTTTCAATATTGAACGGACGAGATTCATTTCAGGAGGTTCCAAGATCTCTCGTCAACACCAAATCTAGAGAAGTAGCATGGGGTTTAACCCCATAAGTTGTCAAGACTTCGCGTTCAGGAGAAATCACGTTTCGAGCTCAAAGGAGGAGTTATTGGGGATTGAAATCCAACAAACGATATCAGTTCAGGAAATTGTAGGAGAGATGAAAGCCGTCAGATCTAGAGGAGTTTCACAAGGGTTAACATTTTAATTCCTTCGAACTTTGCACATTTGGGATATTTGGAGTGTGAGGGAAGCGGGATCCCCAAAGTCTCAAAGGCCAGAGCTAATCATAGCTGTCCAATCCCAAAGGACACGTGTTAGCAGATCATCAGATCCGGAAGACTAGGATTTTGGGAGAATATAAGGAAGAAGAGTTCGAGCTCTCCGGATTACTGAAGTCCAGAGTTGATTTGAACCATTGATCGAAAAAGGACACATGGAGGAAGTTGAGGCCCTTTGACATTTCGACATTCGATAGGAAAAAGGGGTTATGTCGTGTGAACGCACGGACACCCGAAGCCCGAAATAGATATGGGTTATCTGTTTGATAGAGTGTGGTATTTGTCGATTTGAACCCTTCACGTGTTCTATAGTTTGGCGCTCCAGAGGTTTTTAAGTGTTAGACACCTGGGAATCCTGAAGCTCGGAATCCTAGAGTGAATCGTGGTTGTCGATCAACGGGAGGGAGTGGACTGTTGTTTTCCTATTGTGTGTGCATTCGTCGATCCGACGCTCCGACAGAATTGTGGAAATGAGTCATGAAGAACCCCTGAAGATCAAAATCACGAAGAGGGGTGTGAGCCATTGATTTGGTGGAAGAATTGAAGTCGTTCGATTTGCTTCGAAGTTTGACACTCTGGGAGCATTGTGTGATGGAACGGGTAGACATTCCAAAGTCTGGATTCCCAAAATCAATGACAACCATAGATTGGAATGAATGTTATGAACCGTCGATCCTTGCTGTGGTTTGGCCCTCCGTCACTTCGGTGGTCGGAAGGATTGAAGTTCTAGTCTGTTGAGACTCCCGAAGCTTAATAGCTCCAAAGTCCTGAATACTTTAGAGTCTTGAGTATTAGCCCATGTTTTTGGCCCACGGTTCCTGGGTAGGATCTACTAGTGCTTGGAGACCCCTGAAAGGAAAATTTTTTCATTCAGTAGGAATGTTTAAGGCCTGTGTAGTGAATTTGAGGGCTCAGAAAGAGCCTGTGATATAATTCAACTCATGAAGTGAATGATCCTTAGACCAGGAGATCGCGCAGGCTCCAAGAGTGGGAGGGGTTTTGCATCAATGAAGAAGAATGGTCCCTCTTTTCCCTCTCCTGATCCAACAATTGTAATGCCATTCTCATGCCTCTCCAGGTTACTCTTGGCACAATGAAGAGCTTCACTTCAAAGGTTGTCTGTATTTAAGCAAACAATTGCAAATTAAATCCATGGTGCTTTCTGAGCTTCATGCTTCACCCATAGCTGAGCATTTAGGGTTTACCAAAACCTATGAACAATTCAAACATTATTTTTTCTGTGATGGTATGAAACAAGACGTCCACACCTTTGTGGCTAAATGTGATACATGTCAATGTAATAAAGGAGAAACAATCAAAGCTCCATGCATGCTCCAACCACTTTCAATTCCCTTTGATATTTGGAGGGATATTTCTATGGATTTCATTGTTGGCCTCCCTAAATCAAGAAATAATTCCATCATCATGGTGGTAGTTGATCACATTTCCAAATATGCTCATTTATGTTCTCTTCAACACCCATTCCTCGCATCCACAGTGGCTCAAATTTTTATGGATAATATATTCAAACTCCATGGCTTGCCTCATTCTATTGTCTCTGACCGAGATCCAACTTTCACTAACAAATTTTGGCAAGACTTGTTTAGGCTCCAGGGAACCCAATTGCATCTTAGCATTTTCGATCATCCCAGACTGATGGCCAAATTGAAGTTGTCAAGAAGTGTTTGGAAACATATTTGAGGTGCTTTGCATATGACTGAAAAATTTAGTGGGATCAGTGGTTACCTATCGCTAAATGGTGGTACAACACATCTTACCATACTACTACTTGCATGACTCCTTTTGAAGCACTCTATGGGAAAAAGCTACCATCGATTCTCTCATATGTTTCAGGTATCTCCAAGGTTCAAAAGGTTGACACCACTCTCATAGTCCAAGAATCCATTCTCTGTACCCTCAAAGAAAATTTGGTCATGGCTCATAATCGCATAAAGTAGCAAGCAAATCTGAGTTGTTCCAAACATCAATTTGTTGAGGGGGACTAGCGGTTTCTTCATTTTCAACCTTATAAGAAGACTTCACTCAAAGATGAACACTATCATTAACTTTATCCCAAATTGTATGGTCCTATTGATAGTCAAATATGACCATGTTCAACATTCATAAATTCTCTCGGTTAGAATCCTAATTAGACTCTTATACGAATGGTTTAGGTCCAATTACCTATAACTATTCTAATCTACAAAAAACTAAATCTAAAATATATACACCTTCTAATTGATTGAAGAGATTTTATCTTTTATTGAATACCAAACTGAAATATAAATATATACAGATTATAAATTATCATAAAAGTTAACCCTATGAAAGAGGATTTTATTTTCTCTTTAAGAATGAGAGGTATTTTTAATGAAAGTAAAAGAAATGAACTAAAGTAAATAAAAATAAAAATAAAATCTAATGCTCGGACCCAAATTCAGATAGTATATGAATTTAATAAAAGTAAAGAATGTTCTAAAAATATAGATCTTCAAAACAAATGTCTGATTATATCTACTAAAAAATGAATTAATGAACCTGTCTAAATAATTAGTACAGATTTATAATCCCAATAGTAATTCATATACCTAATAATAACTGAAATGATGTGTCAAATAGAAATGAAATTGATCTAATTTATTAGCAGTAATTAACTAAATCAATTTGTAATATTGTCAACACATATTTCGGATAAGACTTTGATTTCAAAAATGAACACTCGAATATCAATAATAGTACCAAATACCGATTTCTTGTATTAATATTCAAAGTCACAAAGAGATTCAAAATAATGTATCAAAACAAAGACTTGTACAACAATGCATAAGCTTTGTTCTTCTTTAAAAAAACTAAAACTCCTCCTCTTAATTGTTTTTTCTTCACTGTTTTATATTGAAGGGATTAAAAAATGGAAATTAACTTCCATAACCATAAATAGTTATCCATTTAGAATGGGAAAGTAACAAAATTGTTTAATTCCCCAAACTAAAATAACTAAGTACATGAAATAAATTTTAAAACTCTGCCTAAAAACTAATTTCCCATTTCTCGTATTTCAGGACATTCCTTTTTACACCTGTAAAACAAATGAAATGAAAAAATAGAAGTTAATAAAAAAAAAAAAAAAAATTAGAGTTGCTACAGAATTTGAAATTATGTAGCTACTCTTTTATTAACTAAAATTAACGAAAATACAAACTAAACTAAAAGAAATGTTAATCTCATACCAATAACTAAAACATTTTTATCATTGAGTGTTACTGGGAACAATCTTGAATTCTGAATTAACGAAAATATTAACTCTTGGTGATTTAATGTTAACTGCTTCTTTCTTTTTATCTTGTTTAGGAACTGGAACCTATCTCCTTTGGATATCGATCAAAGATTTATTTTCTAACCTAAGAATTTGATTTTCTAATTCCAAATCAATTATATTATCCTACAACACTGAAACTATTGAATAATATTTGTCCTTCCAGAAGGAAACCTCCCGATTGGGATCAATTTCAGTTTTATCCTTTTGTTTTTATTTAGCAACTTTTTCAATTGGTTCCTGCGGAGAAACATGTTGTGGGGAAGATACTTCCTGATTTGTAACCAACTCTTCATCCTCAACTTGGATAGGAGAACTAGCTTTCAAAGTTTTCCTAGACTTATTTCTAAACATTCTAGATATTTTCCTTCCTTTCTTCTTGTTCATAAAATCAAATAGACTAATGGAATCATCGTTCTTTTTGGTAACATTGGTTGTGGAGCCTGATTACCTTCCTGATTCATAGGTATTTTTTTCAGCTATGTTTATACTCCATGAAGATTGTACACCTCAAAATATTGTACACCCCTCCATGCGGGGGGATTGCAGGGGGGTCTTTCCCCCCTGCAGTATCCAAGGGCTAGTGGGCCCCCATGGCGGGGGGTTGGGGAATTTTCGCTCGATGGGGGTTTAGGGGCGAAGCCATCGAAGGAAAAATTGTCTTGTAAATGTATATTGTAATTTCATAGTCAATGTTGAGCATTCATCATTAAGTCAAAGATCTGATGGTAGAGATTATGTTAGGGTTTTTTCCCTAGAATGAAAACCTATTTTATGAAAGAATTTTATTGCAGCTGTGTATTTATTTGCGAATATTGTATTATGAGAGAGGTGATCTAGGTGGATATTGGTGGCCACCCACCTATTCCAACTGGCTCCTTTTGACAATTTTAGTTTAGCACGTTCTTCTGTAATTCTTTGTAATTGTGGATTCTACACTTTAGGGGTTGTATGAATCTCTACACAGCTTCCAGATGTATATTGGTGGCCTCCCACCTAATACAAATGGATTATTTTGTAAGTTTTCATTTCAATACATCTTTTTATACTTCCAAGGCCGTTTTGGGGCCCTAAACAATGTTTTTTTTGCTTTCCACAATCAAACTATAGAAAGAGTTAGAGTTTGATGGAATAATGTGTAGTTCTCAAAAATACCTTTCCAAAGGGCTATCACGTGCCTAAAACGGAGGTTGTATGCAAAAGTTATGACCTCAGGAAGTTGAGGTACCAACTTACCCATTGGGGCCCACATAACTTTTGGTGTTTCATCTCCTAGGGTTAGGTTTTTGGATGTCTAGGGTTTTGGAATTCATGAGTAATGTTAAAAGGGCCTTTGGAGCCTCATTATAATCATTTTTCTTAGATGTATGCCAATAGCAGCCACATCTCTTCTCAGAGATAACTACCACCATTCGAGAAAGTTGTTTTCAGTTCTGCAGTTTTACATTCTTAGCCTATTTCATTTATTCAATAGAAGTTATTATTCACTGGATATATATTGTTGTTCTTTGTATCTCTGTGTTATTGTATTCAATTTCTTATTTATTTCGTTCCACTCATAAATCCGGAGAAGTGGTATCAAATAGGTCTTCTCTTCATTTATTTTTCTTCGTGCATGTCCTCGACAAGATCTGGGTACTAGAAGTTGGGACATGAACCAGTCAATCCTTTGCAAGATCAGCAACGCTGAGCCCGACCAAAAATAATGGGGGACAAGAAGAAATACAATGGAGAAGGAGATCCTTTGAAACTATTTCTTGAGGAATTACTTGTGCAACAAAGGAATAAAATGATGGACAAGTTTGCATAGATCCTTCGGCGACTGCCCACATGAGATGCATCTTCATCAAGCAGCCATGCAACCCCCTTCAAGGTACAAGTAAATTTCGATATTCCATTATTTGAAGGACTGATAGATGCAGATTCTGTAGATAAATGGATGAATCTACTCGAAGGATATTTTTCGGTCCACAATTTTTCTGATAGGGACAAGATTACATTTTCACTCCTCAAGGTCGTCCCCCATGTTAAGGACTGGTGGGATACTTACTCTGAGAAAAGGGCCATAGAGGAATCTGTAATATTTACGATTTCCCCCACATGGGATTCATTCAGGGATGCCATTAAAGAACAATACTACCATGTTGGAAGTGACGAGGACCAATACACAAGAGGGACCACCTCACATTAGGAAAGGGACCAGACAGTACTAGATTTCACCAATATTTCCCATACCATGTGCACCAAATTGGATATCAAAGACTCTAAATGACATCTGGTGCTCAAATATCGCAACTTTATACATAGATACATTCAAACATGAATGGATTTTCTGGACATCGCATCATTGGGTACAGCTTATAGATATGCTATCAAGATCGAGCAAAAATTTAAGCAGAAGAGGAAAGAGTTTGGATATAAAAACTGCTCATACTAGAAGTAGGGAAAAGGCAGCCCCAAC
Source organism: Picea mariana (assembly GCA_032191745.1). Taxonomy (NCBI): domain Eukaryota; kingdom Viridiplantae; phylum Streptophyta; class Pinopsida; order Pinales; family Pinaceae; genus Picea; species Picea mariana. The sequence continues at coordinate 42,295 of JASDQU010243269.1, read as the reverse complement.
CCACAAAACAAGGGATAGAGAAAATATGGTCACTCTAAGGACAATGAGTCCAAGTCGCAACACAATAAGGGTAATGAGAAGTCAAAGAAGAACATGGAAAAGTGGTGTGAATACCATAAAATCCCTTGGCACAACACCAAAGAATGTTGCTCCAAGCAGTCATTGGTGGTTGAGCTGAAAGATTTTGAGTCAGAGGAAGATTCTGACTCTGAATCAAATCCAAAAGGAGGGAAGTGTATTATCGATGCTGAACCCAGTGCCACTGTCACTACCACCAAATTACAGCAAAGTGAACTAAAAGAACTAGAGGAAGGGGAATGCCTCTTTCATTCACTGCTAGGGTCCTAACCCGCACATAGGTAGAACAATATATTCAGATGTAATAAAGGTCAATATTAATAAGGCCTTGCAATAAAATAGAATAAGTCGAGTGTAATAATACCTAATAGAAGATTCCGCTTCTAGAAGGATCTTCCTCTAGATGGTTCTTTTGATAGACATATTTAGTATAAATAGGAGTAGGGGGTATGAGAACCCTAGCTTGGATATTATTGTAATAGAGTTGTGCTCAACTGGAGGTTTCCCCCTCGAAGAGGCCCGCGAACATTTCTTTTAGAATCAAAGAGTTATTTCTGTTGTTATTCTTATATCATTTCAGTGCTATTGTGGTGATTGTTCTGGTTATATTGTTGTTATTCTGCCATTTCTAGAATTTTATTTCTGTTTTGCATACTTTTTATATCTGGTATATTACAAGTGGTATCAGATCACTTTCCTCAGCAGAAAGTGTGGGTTAATTTTTTTTTCCAGAGTAGAGACGTATTTCGACGTCTTTAAGCCATAGAGATCTGTCATTACACGCATAAAACCACGGTTGAGGGATTCATACACACAGGAAATACAAATGGTACTTAAGCACACATCTATTGGCCACCCTTGTAACCCATGTTGGTACCCCTTCGAGTGGTAGCGCATCATACGAAACCTATGTATGGATCAACCTAGATTACCTGAAGCCCTCTTTAGATAAAACAATCCTCCGCTTGACTGCTATAGTGCCACCGAGAACAACACTCGAGAAGATACTCTCTAGTACCTGGGTAGTCGAGTAGTACGACTAAGGGTATGGTCTATCCTCCTTAGTTAGTGCCATGAGATATTCAAATGAGTACTACTGTTGGACCCTGCACGTATATCAGAGAGCTATAGCAAAGGGAAAACCCTTGTCTGTAGAACCCTTGAATACCTAACCCTTGGGGACATAAACATAAACAAATTAAAACAGAGAAGATATATTGTTGCGCAACTGTGTTTGGGTTGCCAAATCACTACACATTTATTCCCGGTTAAGAATTTGGGAATTTCATCACTGGAGTATTCTTCAGACCGGAGTATTAACTCTGCATCTGAAAAAAAGTCTGGAATTTTTTTCACCATTATTTGAGACCTATTCCATTGGATTCATCTCTTCACCCCTATCACATTCATACATATCATTTTTCAGAAAAGTTTTTTACCACACCCACCCCTTTTTAGTTCCCTCATCCTCATGGCCCATACCCGTAGCCAAGACTTGGAAGCTCGCTTCAATACCTTGCAATCTAGTCTCACTGAGACCCAACAAGAAGTGAAGCAACTCAGTGCCAATGTTGTCACCATCAATACAACCATTCAGTCCTTAATGGAGGAAATCAAACAAGACCTAACCACCTAGCTTGAATTTGTCTTTTCATCACTCTGCACCAAGCTTCATATCTCTACAGATAACCCTTCCTCTGTCTCACCTCCACATACTGAAGGTGAACATTCCTCTCATTCCCATAACTTTCAGCACCATCACTTTCAACGTGACCTACGCCTTCNCTTGGCCAAACTTCAGTGTGGTGTTCTCCATCTAGATCAAGAACGTTGGCAATGGTGGCAATGGAGAAAAACTTCCCATCAAGGGTATATTGCTTGGACACACTTTGTGGTAGAGATTTATGAATGCTTTGACACTGACACCAACCATTTGGGCCGTTTGACAAAGTTGAAACAATCAGGAATAATGGAAGACTTTGTAGCTGCCTTTGAGTGCCTGGATTTTCGGACAGAGGGCATGTCTGATGCCTTTTTCTGAGAGTGTTTTATTAGTGGTCTCAAGGATAAGATTCGGGCCCATGTCCTCATGGATCGGCCTCAGAGTTGGGTGGAGGCTACTAAAAGAGATAAAGAATCAAAACAGGTTGTATCTTCTCAAAACCAAAAAACCTCCTTTATCCCTCGCCCTAAACCAGTAAATCCCACTACTCCCTCTGCTCCACTAAAGATCCAAAAATTGACCAGGGCTGAAATGGCTGAACGCCAACTCAAAGGCCTTTGTTATAATTATGATGAAAAATATTTCCCAGGCCACAAGTGTAAGGAACAAAATCTTTTTATGGCCATCTCCAAGGATATTTCGAAAGAGGATGTTGAAACTTCCCTTGTGTCTGAGTCACCTGAAACCACTAACATAACCCCTCCCTTAGACCCTCCCAAAGTAGAACTGGTCATTTCCCTCAATGCTCTCACTATCTTCTCTACTCCCCAAACCCTCAAGCTAATCGGTTACATCAAGCATTGAAAGGTCAACATTCTGGTTGATAGTGGAAGCACCCAGAATTTTATTCATCGCCGCATTTCCCAAGAAACCTATTGCTACATCCATGTCGTCAATAATTTCCAAATCATGATTGCCAATGGTGGTTCCATGAAATGTGGAGGGCGTTATGAAAATGTGCATCTCCAAATTGGTGATTACTACCTGAAATCTCATATGTTTACTATTGACATGGGAAGTTGTGACATTGTGTTGGGTGCAGACTGGCTAAGGACTTTGGGTCCCATTCTCATGGATTTTAAGGAATTAACCATGCAATTCAACTCGGATGGCCACCAATATAAATTCCAAAGCATCACCACCAGTTCACTTGATATCATTAGTTCCCATTGCATGGAAAAGTTGCTCAAAAAAGGTCATTCTGGTGTTATTTCCCAACTCCATGCCATACAAGCAACAGAGACACCCTCGGTGCCGCAAGACCTCCAATCCATCCTTTATAAACATCAAGTGGTATTTTCCACTCCACAAGGACTCCCTCCTTCCCATGGTGTTCATGATCATTCCATTCCCCTTGTACCTAGAAGCCTTCCTCCCAATATCCATCCGTATCATCACCCCTTTTCCAAAAAAGATGAAATTGAGAAAATTGTCCAGGAACTCCTTAATGCAAGCGTTATACGCCCTAGTACGAGCCCCTACTCTTCTCCTATGGTCATGGTCCTAAAGAAAGAAGTTTCTTGGCGAATGTGTCGTGACTTCTGTGCCCTCAACAAACTTACCATTAAAGACAAATTTCCCATTCCTATCATTGATGACCTTCTGGATGAATTGAGTGGCGCCCAATTCTTTACTAAACTTGATCTTCATTCGAGCTACCACCATATACGTATGAAAGAGGTAGACATTCCCAAGACTGCCTTTAGAACTCATGAGGGCCACTATGATTTTTTGGTCATGCCCTTTGGCTTTTGTAATGCCCCCTCCACCTTCCAAAGCCTCGTGAATCATGTCTTCCATCCTTTTCTCCATCATTTTGTCTTAGTTTTCTTTGATGATATTCTCGTCTATAGAAAAACTTGGACGTACCATCTTGCTCATGTGGATCGAGTTCTCCATCTACTCTCTTAGCACCAACTTTTCCTGAAAC